>LPNX010444881.1:130883-182265 GCA_001517045.1 Pseudotsuga menziesii
GAAAGCCTCCAAAAGGCCTAAAATGCCTCCAAAAGGCCATAAAACCATCTAAAAAGCCTCCAAAAGGCCTAAAATGCCTCCAAAAGGCCAAAAAACCCCTTTTTTCCTCCAAAAATATCCAAAATTCCTCTAAAATAGCAAAAATCCCCAAAAGGGAAGAAAAATATAAAATAATGAGGAAAAGGAGGAAAAAACCCTAAACAGCTGCCCTAAACCATATGGTTTCCAAAAACCATGGGCCAGCACTCCACCACTAAAAAACTATAAATAAGTGATGGAGACCCCTTATTTCACATCCACAATCATAAGCATCCTTACTCTGCCAAAACAGCTCTGGAAGCCCTAGCTCACCCTTGAGCTACTTTCACCATTGAGAGCCCCTTTTGGCCCATTTCCACCATCGGAGAAGGAGAAGGAGCAGGCTGGAGCTTGGAGCAACCGTCTTGGATCACTGTAAAGAGCTTCACCAACCTTCACATCAGAGGTAATATCAATATAAAAACCATTCTTTACATTTTGTTGTTTTGTTTCATGCATATATTTAGAGTAGTTTGTTTTTCTGTTTAGCATTTTCATTTACATTTTACTAAACTGCTACTAAGGAGTCACTTCTCCTTAGTACGTGCTCATTCGCACAAGCTAGGGGTAAAACCCTGGCTACACCTACTTTTACCAATGAAGCCACACCTTCCCATGATATTCCATGACCTGATTGTTCACATCGTTCAATCCATACCTTCATCCAGTCAAGATTGTTTACGATGTATAAATGAATTGCACCCCATTCTCGACCAACTGCTTGATGACAATAATCATTAAAATGAAACACAGGTGTAAATTTCTTGAACAAAGTATTATATGCTCTTAATTGATACAATAACTAGAAAATGCAATTAGAATATGAACAATCTTATAAACATCCACTAGCTAATAATTACCTTTCACCTTCCTCGATCTACCTTTCCCATTCAGTTGCTCCCCTTCAAATTTTTTATTGGAGTCTGGATCACAAATGTGACGTAAATTGAGATTTGACGCTAAAAAAGGAAGATATTCACTGACATACAACATGTTTTGGTATACCGTATATCCTTCTAGCATAGAACCCTCAGGATGTGCTCATTGTCTCACCAAACCCTTCATAAATTTCAAGTGCCTCTCAACCATCCACATGGACCTTGAGTGCACAGGTCCACACAACTCAATCTCCTCGACTTGGTGTATGAGGTAGTGTTCTTGCGTATTGAAAAATGCCAAAGGTAGATGCTTCTACATTTCACACATGAGACAAGGAATTTCTCTCCTCCAATAC
Source organism: Pseudotsuga menziesii (assembly GCA_001517045.1). Lineage (NCBI taxonomy): Eukaryota > Viridiplantae > Streptophyta > Pinopsida > Pinales > Pinaceae > Pseudotsuga > Pseudotsuga menziesii. The sequence continues at coordinate 132,196 of LPNX010444881.1, forward strand.
TTTATATCTTCTTTATGGATTTCTTTAGATGTCAACCATCTACAAGTGACGCAAACCAATAACAATATTCAACGAAAAAAAACATTAAATTACATATCATGAAATAGTGCACAAAAAAGCAAATATAAATTATACGGAGAATTAAAGAAACACTAAGAAAAAGCAACTAATCGCTAGTTACCTCAAGTATTTACCAAGATTATATATAACATGTTTGACATTGTTGTCAAAGTTGTCCAGGAGAGAGAGAGGTCGAACATACTGTATCAATATACAACCCACACCATTTATTAAACAAAGAGTATACAAACAAGAAAAAAAATTAATATGGACATAACAATAATAATTACCATGATGAAGATGTGCCAATCATGTGTTTTGACCCCCACAAAATCACCTTTTTGTTATTATATTCTTTAAGTTCGCACAAAATCTTGTGGGAAATTTAATTTTCCGCATTACTTCTTTGACAACATTTCTTTGTTGCTCCGTAAACATCCATGGAATTGAGTTTATATTAACTTGGCCTCCGTTGCTATGAAATTGGATGACGTCTTTCATTGCATGGTTGCTTTCTTGAATGTATTTTCAATCTTTCACAACTTTATCTTTCTCCCTCCTTAGCTCCAGTAGTCGCCATAATGTTTCAGTAACATTCTTTCCAATATGCATTGTATCAAACAAATGAGCAATTTGTAGGTGCTCAGAGTAGGGAAACATGTTGAATTGTATAGGATAACTTTTCATTCCTCGTGGAATCTCATTAACGTCTTCATGATCAAGATGGACATCATGAATATTAGTTTATAAATAAATTACATCATAAATCAAATATGGCCACTACAGTAAAAAAATCACAATAAAAATTAAAACACATAACACTTCATATACAATGATCCATACGTACCATGATGACGATTTCTATTGTATTGCATCTTCCAAATGTGAGGTGTCATTGTCCGTGGTTTTAATGCAGTCTCTTGTTTCCCATTGAAAATATTTTTTCGGTTGTTCTATACCTGTGATTCTTAGAGGGGAAATTCCTATACTCATCAAACACCTCCTTTCTTAAGCTTTTCAAGTGACGAGATTTGATCTTAGGTCCACAAATTGGACATGCAAATTTACCCTTTGTCTAAAGACCTACAATATATAGATATGGAATCTGTATGTCAATTATAATTATATATTAACTATATTAACTACTTCATATAATTAAATGCAATTAAATTGGAACTTAAAAATACAAACCACAAAATTGGGTTAACCCAGGGGCATCGTGTATTGTCCATACAACCATTGCATGGAATTGAAATTTCCTTTGTTGTATTGGTCTATATATGTCATACATAGTGATTCCACTCCATAACTTTAGTATCTCATCTATAAGAGGCTCGATATATACATTCATATCTTTGACTTGGAACTTGCCTGATTGATTTGAAGTACATATAAATAAATAATTATGAGAACCAATAATATATATAAACCATGCACAAGAGTAATTAAAATACAAAAATACAAAAGTGAAATTAGGAAACCTAATATGAAAAATGAGATGCCACAACCACATTAGAAATAAAACAGTTCTAGACACAAAATACCTGGAATAATCATTGACAACATTATGTGCTCCCTCTTTATTGACAACCATGGAGGAATGTTGTTGTTTATAAAAAAAATAGGCCACACAATGTTAATGGCTTTCATCTATGCAAATGGATTAACACCATCTGCTGCCAAAGAAATCCTAAGATTACGTGGTTCTTCTTTAAAGTGAGGCCATTTTCCTCCATATCTCTAAAAGCATAACCATCTACAGGAATTTGACTAACATCATCTTGACTTATGTTCCTGGCATGGTAATCCATAAATTGAGCTATGTTTTTGCACCTGAACATTCGTTACAAATGTTGAATGATGGGAATATAACGAAGAACCTTCTGAGGCACCTTTTTTGTTACTTGATCAGTTCAATATCTACTTATATGACATTCCGAACATTTTGTTGCAAATTAATGCTTATTATAATATATAACATGGTCATCGGGGCATGCATGAATTGCTTCATAATGCATTCCAATCTCTTTCGTGGTGGTAGATAAATCTCGATATGTGCGAGGTAAGATATTTGATGGTGGTAACAAAAATTCAGCTATCAAGCTACAAAAATATATATATATATAGTTAATGTAATAATATTAACAAAACACACTTCATCCGTGTGATGACCAATAATGAGTTAACAATACAATTATTAGAGGAATACAGATAAACTTTATGACGATCCTATATATGTCATGGATTATTTTACATACCTTAGCATCCATGTGATTGATATGTTTGAAAGAACATTCGTAACCTTCAAGTTCATTATCAACAATACAGCAGAGAGAAGATTTGTTTTGGACCCTTCATAAAGGGGTTCATGTGCCTTGTCGAGAAGAGGTATATTGTGAACATCATCAAAGTCATCATCACTTTCATTATCATCGTCATTGTCATCATCCATTATAACATTAAATGAATCATGGATCAATGTATTTGTACCGTCATCTTCAACTACGTTATCAGTATGATCATCTTATTCAATATGATCATTCACTTGTTCTCCATTAAACATAGACGCTCCATGATCCTGATTGGGAACTTGTTTTGAAATCACTTTCTCTAGACGATATGCCGTGGGGTGTCTTTCCTTTATAAATACATAGAAACATCAATAGATATACATTAATGTAGGAAATATTTAAAAACTACATACATTTACCAAAGCAAAGAATATTAAAAACTTTATAATACTAAACCTACAAATGGACGATATTCATTCCCCCCTTCAGCGTGTCCATGTTCCCTGCAATATTTTGTGGTTATTGAGATGCATATTCTTATCCTCTTAAATCCCCTACATTGAGTACATGGACAATAACATTTTCCATCACCCCTTCATTTCGCTGCATCCCATAGTCTAGCAAGCAATTGTCGATTGTTTTCATTTAGATAGGGAATATTTCTATTTGACATTTTGTCACAAACTTTGTGAATGAATACTATTGACAATCTTAAAAAATCAAGTTCCACACATCACAATTTTCTTAAACGAAGGTTTGTCAAAGAATAAAAAATTTCCCGCAAACTGTATGTCAAAGAAAAAAAAATTCCTGCAACCACTTGTTGAAGAATAAAACAATTCCTGAAACCGTTTGTTGTTTCTATACCAAACATGTCAGAATGTTTAAAAATGTTTACATTTATAAATGCGCACTCGTCAAATATCCAACGTCATGAACACAATTACCATTGAAACATCTGACACATGCTTTTCGGATATTGGACACCAGTTCATCATGGTCCCATCGCATAACCGACATCCATGTGCCATAAAAAAACCTACGCTGTGCAAAATCCGACATCCATGTGCCATCGGATATTCGACACAAGTGTCGTTGCATAGCCGACGTCAATGTGTCGTCTAAAAACCTACGTTGTGCCCGTCGAAAATTCGACGACGCTAAAATATTTCAGAAGATACAATACTTTTCGTCATTGCAATCCGACACATCCGTACGTTACGCCGGACTCTGTCGTCAGATTTTGGGTTCAAATCCTGTTGTATTTCATATAAATATCTTATATTTCAGTTGCTTTATATTGTGTAGTCTTCACTGGTATAAAGTGAGTTGCTTTAGTTAATTTGTCTACCACTACCATAATAGCATCATCTTGTGACCTTGTCTTAGGTAATTTCATGACAAAATCCATACTGACTACATCCCTAGTATATGTAAAAGTTATAACAAACCTGCAGGGTATCTATGTTCAAATTTTGCATCTAGCTATGTAATATGCAATGTCCTTTTTCATTTCTGGCTAGTAATAATCCTTCTTATTTGTTGCCACTGTATTTTGATAAGCATAGTGACCTACATATTGTACAACATGCATTTATTTTAAAACCAATTTATTTATGCATTATGTGTTAGGAATGTAGACCCTGTTCTTATACTTAAGTATTAAATCTTCCATTTTATAGTGTTCAAACTTATATGATGTTCCATGTTGTTGTAAACCTTCTTTTACCTGTTGAAAGAATTCATCTGTATTATTTTCCTCTTTTATGTTATCCTTTAAATCTGTAGTGTTAGTACTGATAGCTACATGCATCACATGCATTTTCCTACTAAGTGCATCCGCCACTTTATTTTCTTTTCCTTTTATATGTTTAATGTCAAAATTGTATTTACATAGTAGTTCAATCCATATTCTTTGTCTTGCATTTATATTAGGTTGTTAGAACAAGTATTTTAGTCCATGGTGATCATTTATTAATTCAAATTTATTTCCCATTAAGTAGTGTCTATGTATCTTTAAAGCATGTAATACTCCTGCTAATTCCAAGTCATGTGTAGCATAATTTAGTTCATGCTCCTTTAAATTTCTAGAATCATATCATATAACCTGACCATTCTGAATTAACACACCACCTATACCCTGCTGATATACATATGTACATACCACAAAATGTTCATCTGGATTCGCAATTTTCAAACTCGGTGCACTAGTAAGCATCTCTTTAAGCTTCTGAAAACTTATTTCGCATTTAAATGTCCAATCAAAATTTATACCTTTCTTTTGTAAAGAATTTATTGGATGTGCAATATTTTAAAATATTTCTATAAACATGCGATAATAACCTGTTAATCCCATAAAAGATCTAACTTTTGACACATTCTTAGGTGTTTTCCAATTCATAATTGCTTCTATATTTTTGGGGTCAACTGAGATTCCTTCTTCTGAAACAATGTGTCCTAATTAGTGAATTTTGTTCTAATAAAAAGAACACTTACTTAACTTAGCATAAAGATGATTCTCTCTGAGTACCTGCATTACTAGTCTCAAGTGTTCTTTGTGTTATTTCTTTGTATTAGAGTAAACTAGTATTTCATCTAAGAAAACAATCACAAACTTTTCCAAATATTTTTGAAAAATCCCATTCATCAAGTGCATAAAGGTAGTTGACACATTCATCAAACCAAACATTAGAGGAAATTTCAACTTAAAATATTCCTTTTAACCATAATTCAAATTCCATGTCATCATGTGTTAGCCAATGAAATTTTTTTAAATTTGAAATACCGTATAGGTCTTAAACAAATTTTTAATATAAATTTGGGGATAGGTATCATAAAAAAAAACTACTTTTTTTGTTCGTATTTTCGACATATCTCCCTGTTTTTACTCAAATTTCAATCAAGAGAGCTCGTTGGATGCAAAATTAAATTCTGCATCCAGCAAGTACCCACTCGGCATACTTTTGATGGGGTCTACCCCAAAAACAAGAAATACCTGAAAAAATGTGATGATGATGTCATCATCACATTTTTTCAGGTATTTCTTGTTTTTGGGGAAGCGGGGTCCGTCAAAAGTATGCTGAGTGGATACTCCTTGGATGCGGAATTTAATTTTGCATCCAAAGAGCTCTCCCGATCGAAATTTGAGTAAAATCACAGGGATATATGTCGAAAATACAAACAAAAAAATTAGTTTTTCTTTTCTTCCTCCAAAATTAATAAATATTATTTTACTATTTTAACTATTATTTTATTATTTTTCTTAGGAGGCCCATTTTGAGTTGAAATTTTCTCTAATGTGGAACAACTGTAAACTCATAGTGACCATATATTTTTCTAAAAGTTGTCTTATTGATGTCCTCTTCCTTAATTCTGACCTGATGATAACTCAACCTGAGTTCTATCTTTGAAAACACTGTGGCACCCCTTAATTGATCAAATAAGCCATCAATTCTCGGTAACAGATAATTTTCTTGATAGTTTATTTATTTAACTACATGTAATCTATGTAAAGTCTCATGGTACCATCTTTCTTTCTTACAAAAAAAACCGAAAACACTAGGCCTAGTATAACTTTTCTTTAATAACTCCTCTAATTGCATATGTAACTAGATGAAGGAACTGCACCGGGAACTAGATCAATAGTAAAGTCTATATCTCTTCTAGGAGTAATTACAGGTATATCTTGAAATACATCTACAAATTCCTATAATACTGAGTAGTCTTGTAACTAAGATTCCTTTTCCTTAGATTCTTCTAGGTGAGATGCATAAATCTAACACCCTTTTATAAAACACTTCTTTAACTATAAGTTTGCAACATGTCATAAAGATATCATTCTATGTATTCCTTTAACTATTACTCTATTTCCTTCCTCATCTAGACATGTATAAGTTTGATTGAAACAATCCAAGATATCTCGGTGTGCAGTCGGCCAGTCCATACCAATCAAAACATCGTAAGAGCCTAAGGGGATAACATTCAAATATGCTAAAGTATTTAAATCATTCATTTCCAAAATACTGTGACTTTTCTTTTAGTTCCAATTGCTAACTATACAAGGCCTACTATCTCAATGTTATTGTTCTTAAGAGAGTAGTTCAAAACTACACGAGGTGCAACATAATTATTACTACAACAAATGCGAGTGGCATCCACATGATGGCATGTGGGATACATGTCAGATGCTAATCCATGTGCCAACATCTGGACATGAGGATGGATGTTATCAAGTTTGCATTGGTTTTGTTAATGACATTCTTAAATTTCCCTTGAGCGATGGCTCTGAGCATGATTGAAGCGATGGTTAATAGGACAGATAACATTCATCGAGGAAGGTAGCAGGTCTGCTCCCATGTGTGTTGAGGAGGATTTATTTCCATGGAATCCTAGATATGGATTCGAATCAAGTGTTTTGGGTTATTTGTTTGTTTTTTCAATTTTCAAAGAGTGTGAATTCTGATTGTTGGAAAAAAATCACCATGGAAACTCTCTAGAGAGGAAATCCAATGTGTGGGAGTAGCGTTCGTGAAGACTCGGGATGTTGAGGGTCTGGAAATTATGGAGGGGAGGGTTACATTAGTTCTATCTCAATTTTAATGTGTGGTCTGATAGATGACTGAGAGGTGGGTATTGTATCTCACCAGGTTGCCTCAATGCATTTAGTGGGAAAAATAAACCACTACTGGGTGGTTAATAACATGTTTGTGCTCTTGATGGAAGAAGTTCAGGCATAATGGAGGAATGCCAAATCAATTTCTATATACATGAGGGAAACTATGCAACAAATTGTTGATAGTTTGAATAATCTAGAATAGAACTTAGAATGAGGGGGAAACCTATTTGATAAAAGGCTCGAGTTTGTTGGAGCAACAAATTCCATCCTGGAAGGGGAGAAAATCATCAAAGATGCCTCTCATAGTGTTTCTATGGAGCATTGAAAGCATTTGGGACAATGTATAAATCCATCAATATCATAAACCGAAGGACACACGGAAGCTTTGTCACCGGATGGGCCTGGCATGGAACCTACCTGCAAGATTCGTCACTTGGAACTGGAATACCTTGTCCTTCCACACAAAATGGAGTCTCTTCTAATGAATATTTTGGTAGATTATTCTTCATTCTTTGATTATAAATCATGTCCAATAACTGAAGAAGGTGTCGACTCTTATCATGGTGCACACTCATGCTACATGAGCTTTCTCTAGTCCAAAAAATTATTGTGGATTTCATTTTTTTGTGATATTTGTTAGATAAGCTATTATCATGTATTTAGTTTAATTTTGGGATGATGCACTTAAATTATCGTACTTTCAGATGTTTTAAGGCATGTTTTTCCTCTCTTAGGAGAACCATTTTTTGCTCTGAACTTGTTAGAATTGTTACCAATTTTGGTTGGATGGGATGGAGGTTTCACCTTCTCTGGCCACCTTGAGGCTAGTCAAGAAACATCTCTTTAATTTGGTTACTCTTTGATGATAGAATTTATTCTCTGTGCATCTTTGCAAAAAAAAAAACATAATTGTTACTAGCTCCTTAATCAATTAAAATAAACACAGTTATATTGCCAATATTACTTGCCATTTCTATCATGTGAGATTGATGATATTCCTGCCTACCTTCCAAAGATGCATTAATCCTATGATTCTTACCAACGTCATCTACTGTTGATTCCTAAATGTGGTGAGTGTCGTCTCCTTTCTTATGTGGACAATCCCTTGCATATTGATTTTCATTACAATTCCAACATCTAACATGATGTCTCTTATTTGAATCTAGATGCTTATGAAAATTACCACTTTTCTTGACAGGAGGATTGGTTCCCTTCTTTCTTTGGTATCATGTAACACTCTTCTTATCCTTCAATTTATTGTATTCCTTAGTCTTATCCAACTTATACAAATGTATTTCCTTCTCGATTACTTATTTAATGGTCTTGGGCATATCATACTGAATCTTATCGCTGTAAAAATTTCACAGTCCCTTAGCAATATTTTAATTTAACTTTCTCATCTTCTATATATTCTGCAAAAGTTAATAGTTTAAGAAATATTTTCTCATATGCATCCATAGTTAAATTTCCTAGGTTAAGTTCAAATAATTATTCCATCTTATTATCATAGTATTTTTATGAAAGGTATTCTTGTTGAAAATACTTTTTAAACTTTTTCCAAGTGATATTTTATTCATCAATGTATTTTAGCTTAACCAAATGTTCCACCAAAGAGGGGCTCTTCCCTACAAATCATAGATATCTATTCTGGCTTCCATGGTTGATGAATAATTATGCAATTGGAAAAACTTTCGTATCCCTACTAACCATGCTTATGCTTCTTCACGTTGTTTAACTTCGTCATAAAAGGTTGGAGGTTTAATATTTATTAATTCTCCCATAAACTGATCATGTTCATACCTTCTCCTTATACTATTATGTTTGTCTAAAAACCTAGCTAGACTAGTCTCAATACTTCTAGCTCTTTTTCTCAATGGACATGTACAGCAATCGTCTGATGGAAATTCCATCCTAGATTATGTTTTCCTTCTTTTCCTTTTTTTCTTGTCTTGGGTAGTATTTAAGGAACTTAGTTTTTTCATGATCTGTTCTTGAAGGTGAGTGATCCTTTCATTACATTTCTTAACCAATTCTTCCAAGTCAAGGGATGAACTACTCCTCCTTCTTCCTACATACTCCACTTTGAGGCCATAAGGGGTTGTCTATTTAACTTCCATCCTCTACTATTTTCTCTATGGAGTATTCTTGGTTTAAATTATTTACTATGGGATGCAACGTGTTCATTTTAAGTGTTTTTTAAATTCCATTATCATGTTTATTTATTTTCTCAAATAATAATTATTGTGTCTAGGTAATAAGAAACAAAGCATACTATACTAGTCTTCAATTTTTTAAATAAATAACTAAGCAAAATGCAGAATAGGATATGATTGTTTTCAAACATATTCCAAATATTCAAAATAAAAAATAAATTTTCATCTTTCAAAAAAATAGAATCACTTTCATAATTAACTTTCATATAGGAAACATTTAACTTTTATTCAAGCAAGCAAATCTAAACCAGCCAATAGGCCCAACAGCCACAGTGTTGCAACCACAGCTTTGATACTGCTTGTAATATCCATATCCTGGGGATATCAAAGGGTATCAGGTACATATAATTATATATATAATTCTAATTATATAATTTTAGCACGACGGATTAGTCAAACAAATATTTAATTTCATTTTTCATGATTTAATTTTGATAAAATCCCTTTAATTAGCAATAAATTAAAATAAATTCAATAACTGTTCCAAAAAACAATTCAAGGGATAGGCCCAAGTTTCTTAACATAATATAACATCATCAAAACTTAAATCCAATTCATATTAGATATGATAACCACTTCTAAATGCTAATTATTCTTATTCCCGTAACTAGTAATTAAGGTGTTAATTATGACACTTAGTGCGCAAATGACAACACTTATCACAAATCCAATTGTTTAAAATATAACCATATATTATCAATCCCAATGGATTAATAACACCTAATTACATGTAAATAAGTCCTAATTAGCAAAATTGCAATAATTAACTATGGTAATTACGAAAGAGAGTACACAAGACTAGTTAACTAGCTTTCTAATATAAGCAGCTAGCCTTACACAAAATCAAATTGTAACCATTCCATTAAACCCAAAATAAATCCTACATCCATTAAAAACATATTTAATCATGTCCATACATCCAATTAAAGTTTTATTTCCATATCATTCCAATTGCACATAAGGTGATATTTTCCATAAATTCCAATGAAATTAGTTAACATCCACTACAAGGAATTGAGTTTAATTAACTAAACAAAAATGAAATTCACCCATAAGTAAATAATAAAAAGTGAAAAGTATCCACCTATAGTGAAAATAACATGTTAGAGAAAAAGAACATGACTATTGCATTTCATTTTTGCGAAAAGAGAAATTTCAATCCACAACTAGTTATCAATTTTCATCGCAATGTACCATCTCATGGATAAATTATTAGCGTTCACCTAAATTCATATGGATGTAGCTTCCCACCCATATACATTCAATTAAATAACTCACAAAACTAGTTAATTCTACTCATTTGAATTGACTAGTAATTTTAGGAATTCCTAGAATAATTAAATACATAGCTCATAGAATCGTTCAAATTTAATTACAAATACAAATAACATATTTTATAATTCATAATATAGGTATATCTCATTCAATATTTTGTGAAACATTTCATATGCAAAGTCACAAATCTACTCAAAACAATTCCATTGAAGGAGCTAGAAATTGGAAGTTGATCTAGAATTTTAGTAGACATTTCCAAAACACCATAAAGAATATTTATCCTCAAATTATCAAAAAAATTTAAAGTCTATTTATCATACATAATCATAAAATAACCCTCTGTAATTTTTGCAAACATTCCATGTTCCAAGTCTCCAAACTATGCAAAACAATCCAATCGAATGACTAGTTTTTGAATAAAAGTTAGAAGCATCAAAGAGAAGTGTCTTAAAACATTGTAAGGATAATGTATCATAAAAATACACATTATAGAGTGAGAAAGGGAAGAAATATCAGTTCTGTAGCAGATGTTCTAAATAATCATTTTCTCAAACAATTTGTGCACAAAATCCCAAAAACTAGTTTTCCATTCCTTCACAAAATTTACTTGCATAAGTAGATTGAAATCCATGAGAAATTTCTTCCACAAATAGATCATAAGATTCATAAAAAAATTCATGTGAATCCACAAAAAATAATATTATATCCAAATAAATTAAATAAACATGAGATTGTCAAATACGCAACTAGAATAGACCATGTCACAATCCACACAACTGTAGACATAATGAACGTCAAAACTCACTTTGCAATGGTCACCCCTGATTTGGAACCATGATGCCATGAGAAAGGGAGCACTTAACCAAAAATTCTCTCAAGAAATTAGTCCAAACAAAACCTAATGGAAATTATGACCTCTACTTCCACTCCATGGAAATTACAGTGGCTCCAGGACAAGAGTCCAAGCACAACCCAATGGCAAGTAGCACTTCCAATCCACGGAAATTCTAGTGGCTCTAGGAAACATACCAGTGACTCTAGAGTGACTCATCTTGGGCATAGGCTCAGAAATGATCTCATACAAGAGCAGAAAAATAAAACCACAAGTACCAAACACAAGCACAAGAGAAAAATCATGAACCAACACACAAAACTGACTTTCAACAAAAGAAAATTGAATTCCTTCATGAAAAATTCGAATTAGGAGGGAGAGGGACACAAGCATGAGAGTTACATTCCAAAAATAGAAAATAGGAGTTACACATCAAGTGGATACACCAAGAGGCACACTGATCCAACTCTTCAGGGTGAAATATGTGAGAGAGGGATTCCAATAGTCAAATAAAGATTAATCTCAAGGTAAATAAAACAAATGAGTAACATAACACATGAGGGTGTGTTATACCATGAAATGGCACTTCTCCGTTTGAGTACTTGCACCAAATGTGTCGGGACACAAAAGGACAAAGTGGATTGAAGTATCCTAAACATTATAGATTAATTGAATCCTTAACACATACTTGTTTCTCCATCCTTTCCAATCTTTATATATAGGGACAACTCGTGTGTAACTCACGGGTTGGTATTTATGTAACCCGCGAGTTATCCCTAAAATGTTGCACTCACGAGTTTCCTGTGTATATGTCATGAGTAACTCATGGTAGTTCTTCATTATACCCGTGAGTTCCTTAAGACAAACATAAAAATAAAAACATGATTAGTTTAGGCATAGTTGGGTTCGAAATGCTAACTCCCCTAACCATCCTAAGCCCCATAACCTCTCCTCACCAGCAAGTATAAATACAGGGGAGGGGTAGAGGATAGGGGAAGCAAATTTTGAGAGTAAGTTTATGCTAGAGAAAATCTCTTGGAGAGAGGAGAAAAGAGGACTCAGTTCCTGGTCTGCAGAAGAAAGTTTGTCTTAGATAGGGTTGTAATGTTCCCTGAACTTTCAATAATAAGGAATGTATTTATTCCATATATGTTGTAATGCATGGTTTTGTTGTTATGAATCATGATCTATGTTGTAATTTGTCTTTAAAATAAATTCCAATAAGTTCATGTTCATTTATATAACAATAAGATACATTGTTGAAAATAATCAATCTTTGTTGCAAGTACTGAAGTGGAGAGAGATTTGGAGCATTTGAAGAAGGGATGATTGAAAGCTAGGATCAACCGTTTGAAAATGGTACTTATCTTGATAGGACTAATTCTATATGTTTATGTTCCAAACCCTTGATGTCTATAAGCCACACCCTAGCATGTTGGTGACCCTAGGACCCCAAGTCATAAGATAGATATCCCTCACAACAGAACTGGCGACTATATTGGGGACTTTAGTTTGTGTTGGGGCCTCTCCAATCTAAGTTTTCAGTTCAGTTTTTCTCTGTTTATTTCTGTCATCGATTTGCAATTATTGGATCTTCAGTCAGTCATTCTAGACCTTTAGGATTATTCTAAAAAAATTTATAGTCACTCATGGGTTGTTGTAGTAACAATCGCGTGTTGTCTAGTGTAATTACAGGTTGCCTTGGTAACAGTCATGAGTGGTTCACGAGTTTCCCACTAGATAGTCATGAGTTCCTTTAGGTTGATGACCAAGCTCTAGGGTTTGTCCCTTTTTTAAGTATTTTTTGCATTTGACCATTTGTTTAAGTTTGTTTATGTGGTATGGGTTATTCTGTAGTCTGGTGCATTTCAATACAATTTATCTTACGAGTTTTATGTTGAGTAGGCTAGGTTTGTTACATGTGCAAGAGTTTATCTAGGATCATCTAACACTTGACTAGATTTTTAGTAGTGCACTATGTGGGATACTAGTGATCTAGTATAACCTTTAGGTGTGTGATTTAAATCTTCAGGTGTGGAGGATCAACCTCCTCGTATGTATAGAAGGTTGCAAAACCTTCCTCTTCTCTTAACAATGGAGCCTCCACCGCCACCTCAAAGGAGGAGAGTAAATACAAATGGTTCTTTGAATCCAATGGATTCATAGAAAGTCCAGGGGAATCTGAACTTCATTATACTCAAATTGATCCCTTTCCAGTGGAATTGAAGATTTGAAAGATCAAGAGTTTGCAACAAATTACAATTCACCTCTAACTTACTTAAGAGATCTTTTTTTAGTGCAAGTTCGTCTCTTCAGTTCACCTGGTGTTGGTATCCCTTTGAGTCTTGTTATGTCTAGCTCAGGAGAAGGTCTGGGGGACATCTCTACCTCCACTTCAGTCATGCTGTCCAATGGAGTCCCCCCTTCATCAGTGATTTCTCCCAAGCAAAGTATATCTACTGCACCAGTAGTATCCATAAACTTTAATCAATCAACTATAGTGTCTCCAAGTTCCTGAGTGGTTAATCTGCTGACACCTTTAAACATTATTGGTCCATCTAGCATGATGGTCATTGGGATATCCAGTGCACCTTTTACTTCTTCTCTATTATTTCAAAATGATCAAAGTGGTCCTAGTGGTTCCACTTCATTCATCCAAGGATTTTTGTGTTATGGTGGACACATTCCTCCATCTACTCCTTATGTAGGTCAATCGCCTACTTATACTAGTGTGTCATTTGGAGGTCTGAACCACTTTTTTAGGTTTCAACTTCCATATTTCTAGTCAAGTGTTAGATGATCCTTTTGGAAGCTCTCCTTTCTCACTTTTTAGTGGGGGAATCTCAACTTCTATGTTTGCAACTCCATCTTCAGCTGGAACTGGTCGAACACAATATCGCACACCACAAGTTAGAAATTCTTTGGCTTTTGGATGGAATCCATTTCAAAACCTTGTTAATTCATTATATTCGGTGGCTGGGGTAAACCCCAACCTATATTTTGGGATCCCTGGTGCAGGAACTTCCTCGCCCTAGAATCCTCAACATCAATCTCTGGCTCAACCCTGTTTACCCTTCTAGAAACTTTAAACCTGCTAGAATTATTGAAACTCATGAATGACCATGTGTGCCACGACCCGACTTGGCCAACGGTTCCCATTAAATTACCTTCAGACATTCCTAAGTTTGAAGGGAAAATTAGTGAGAATCCAAGTGACCATGTCAAGAAGTTCTATTTTTGGTGCTCTCCAACTCGCTAAATGTTGAATCTGTTCGACTGAGGAATTTTCAACGAGCTATAACCAGTGTAGCAAGAAAATGGTACATCGAACTCCCGTCAACTGCCTATGACAGTTTTCTTGATTTAGAAATGGTTTTCTTGAATCACTTTCAACTTCATGTCCGGTATGGTTTCGATATAGACCTTGTGTCGAATTTTCGGTAGAATAAGGCCACTCATATATCTAACCACATTCAGGAGTGGAGAAGGAGAAAGAGGCTTATCAAAGCCAACATTCCTCCCGAGTTCTTGTTGGAATGGATTTTGAAGTCATAATTATCGTATATTTCAAAATATGTTTCAACATCAAGAGTGACTATGGAAGAGGAGGCCATACTCAAGGCCCAAAAACTAGATTTGATATATGCCCAGTCTTGGATTCTCTATGATATCATTCATAAGGCTCCAAATTCCACAACAAACTTTGCTAAAAATAAGCCTGGACCACATGTCGATGGCGTGGTGGGTTCAGTTGACACATCGACTGTAGCATCACTAGCTAAACAGATCCATGAAGTGTCAGTGAAGCAATCTGCAGTGGAAGCATCCAAGGCTTCCACCCCCTCACCCTAGAGTTTGAACGTTTATATTGTGCAACCGACCCAAAAGGGAAATCAACAGCCCAGTGGGAAAAAGAACAAGGGTAAGAAGGGTGAGGGAAATCGAAAGAAACAGGAGCCCACAAACAATGTTGAGGGGCGTTAAAAATAAAAGAAGAAATTCAAAGTTCCTTGCAAGATTTTCCAGGAAGACCATTTGACCTATCAATTCCCCTTAATAGATCAAGCACAAAAGTTGTTAAAACAACAACAACCGGTCGTCCTAAAGGATCCGTTTCCCAAAGGAAAGAATGCAACTTCTAGTTTGAAAGATGTTGGGGGAATGCAAAATTATCCTATTTCTAATCAATCTTATATCAATATGGCATGATCCCATACCTTGTTATAGACCAGAGCTAAGAATTATGAATTGGAGTCTCAACAGAAAGACAAGCAAACTATAAAAACATCAGCCCCACTTTCAATTGGTAAACCGCCTGATACTATGTTGAAGATACCGAAATGTGTCTTCAAACAGACATTCCAAAACCATAACGCGATGGTTTCTTCGAACTATCCAGTTGTAGAAGATTTGTCCCAAACTCCTTGTGTGATTCCAGCATTGGAAGTGCCGCAGAGTTGTCCTTCGCAATGAGATGCACTTTTGGTGGCCATTTGCAGTATGGAATCTGTGAGCCTGATGGCTAAGTTCAATATTTCTTACGTTAAACCATGCATACCTTACCATGTGGCATTTTCCATTTATGTAGTCCATGGCAGAAAAACCATTAGACAAACAGTGATAAACAAAGGTGCATCCACATGTGTAATGTTGATCTCATGTTGGAAGGCTCTGGGATCCCTTGAGTTGGTCCCATCAAACACTTTGTTGACCACTTTCGATGAAAGGTCTTTCTGTCCACATGATATCTTGCCTTATTTTGAAATAAAACTGCTAGGGAAAGCAGTCTCTATAGAAATAGAAGTAGTTGATGCTCCTTTAGACTATAATTTACTTTTGGGGAGTTGGACCTATCTGATGTGTGCTATTCCATCGTCCATTTTTTTGAGTCCTCATATTTCCACATGAAGGAAAGTTGGTGACTATTGACCAGTTGAAATATACTCGGAAAGGTCATATGGAGACCTTTGAGTCCAACATACCTTTGATTAATCAGTCACACCCGACGAATGAAAGTTTGGGAGTTGGGATGTATACATCATTGATGGACACTTTTTATATGCCCGCTCCTATAAACTATTTAGGTACAATGAGCATAGGGAAGAACATCTACATGGTTGTAGATAGAACTAACCCCTGGGTCCTCCCTTCGCAAGATGAACCTCAAGTTCCCTTACAAGCAGAAGAAGCATCCTATCAAGCTATATTCAATGCTATTGTTCATTCCATCATGACTCCTCTAGTCTCAAAAGAGTTGGATGAGGCTTACTTTCCTGCATGGGCTGAGAACTCAACTTATTCTTACGACCACTTAGATATGGTTTTTTTGTGTGATGAAGCCATTCTAGAATCCATGATAGGATGAGAGAATATTTGTGAATATCTACATCATAATTCCTACTTCCTTCCATACCTGAACAAGGTGGAAAATTTGGAGTTCCATGTGATACTAGTTGAAGGTATTGATCTTCCTGTGAATAGTTTTCCTAAGGAGGGAGTATTTGCCGAGGGGAACATGGAAAAAATTTCCACCACCATTCCGAATATCTCTACAAAACCAGATGTCATGGAAAATGTGCATATTGGAGAAAACTCTTCACCTAAAGATATTTCCATTTATACCACCTTATTTAAGGAATTTTGCGACGTTTTTTCCTAGTCTTATGAGGAGATGCTAGGAATCGACCCATCAATTGTGGAACATGAAATCAGAACTTACCCAAATATCAAACATGTTCAACAAAATCTTATACTTTTTAACCCGCAGAAAGCAGCATCTGTTAAGGCTGAATTTGAAAAACTATTCATGGTCGGTTTCATTTACCCTATTTTTTTGATGGAGTGGGTGTCAAATCTTGTTCTGGTTGACAAGAAACAAGGGAATATATGCGTTTGTACAAATTTCTGGGATTTGAACAAGGATTTTCCCAAGGACAACTACCTCATGTCGTTCATTGATACTATTTTTGATGCATGTGTGGGTAGCGAGGTTTTCTCGTTTATGGATGGTTTTTGGGCTATAACCAGATTCAAATTAAACCCAAAGACCAACACAAAATAGCCTTTATCTATCCCTCAGGTACATTCACATACAAAAATATTCCTTTTGGCTTGAAAAATGTCGGGGAAACCTTTCAATGTGCAATTAACTTTGATTTCCATGATATTAAGCACATTGTTGAACCATACTTAGATGATCTGTCGGCCCATTCCTGAAAGAGGAAGGATCATCTGAATCATCTTCGCTTAGTTTTTGAATGATGTAGACACTACAATATCCTCTTAAATACCCATAAGTGTGTCTTCTCCATCGAATCCGTGCATCTTCTAGGTTTCATAGTCTCCAATAAAGGTTTTAGGGTTGATCCGTTGAAATTATAGGTGATTATCAATCTACCTCCTCCTTGAACAATCAGATAGCTTCAAAGTCTATGAGGAAAGTCAAAATTTCTCCGTTGATTTATTGTGAACTATGGAAAGATCACTAAGGGTTTCATGTGCTTGCTTAAGAAGGACACCCCATTTCTATGGGATGAAGCTGCTCAACAATATTTCGAGGCATTGAAAAAAGCACTACTATCATCTCCTCTCTTGCGCCCGCTAGACTACACGAAGGACTTCATTATGTATCCGGTTGCAACTGAGTCTACAATAGGCATAGTGCTAGTTTAGGATGATGAAAAGCTACAGGAGCATGTTATCTATTATCTTAGTCTCTCTTTAGCTATCCCTGAACTAAGGTATTCACACATGGAAAAGTTGTCTCTGGCGGAATTCTATGTCATCCACAGGTTAAGACACTACATTCTGCTAAGGACAACCACTGTGGTTGCAAATGTAAATACACTCCAATATGTATTATCCTGACAAATAATCAGGGGGGAATTTAATAAATGGATTGTCATTCTCTAGGAGTTTGACCTAGATTTTCAATCCGCTAAATCTAAGAAGTCCCTGGTATTCACGAAACTTATCTCAGAGTTCCCGAGCGAGGAAATCCTAGTGATAGACTATGAGCCATTTTCGGATGAGCACGTTTTCTTAATTTCAACCTCTAATCCTTGGTACAGAGATATCCTACTTTATCTCCAAACTTTGAAGTGTCTTGCAACCTTCTCACGGGAAGATCGATGTAAGCTAAGAGTAAATGCAAAAATATACCTCATAATTGGTGATACTTTATATAGATGAGGGGTAGACTCTATCTTGCATCGATCCCTCACCCATGAGGAGGATGGGCTTGTCCTAAATGATTGTCACAGCAGAACAAGTGGAGGTCATTGATCTAGGTTAGAAATGGCCCAGAAGATCTTGCGTGTTGGCTATTTTTGGTCTATCATCTTCAAATATTGTGTATAAGTAGTGAAATGTTGTCATCCATTTTAGCTTTACACTAGAGACATGGTCACATAATTCTCCTATTTTCCCCATAATCGCGGTAAGACCCTTCACCAAGTGGGGGGTGGATTTCATGACCTGCAACCCAGTGTCTATTGGAGGGGACAAGCATATCATTATCATTTTTGAGTACTTCATGAAGTGGGAAGAGGAAATGTCTACCTTTAAAGTCGATGTTGAAACGACAGCATGTTTCATATTCAATCATATTATCACCAAGTTTGGTATTGCGAAGCAAATTGTCACTGACCATGGAAGTCATTTTCAAAATAGCATGATGACCGAGCTGAACACTATGTTAGGTTTTAGGAAATACCATGTGTCTTCCTTTTACCCACAAGAAAATGGACAAGTAGAAGCTGTGAATAAAACTTTGAAAACCATTCTCAAGAGAACTATCAATGCTAGTAGTTCAAACTCACACATCATGTTGTATCTGGTGCTTTGGTAATATTGAATGAATGTTAAGACTTCCACAGGGTTTTCACCCTTCCAGCTTGTTCATGGTGTGGAAGCAGTCATGTCGGTGGAATGTGAGATACCATCCTTGAATATTTTCATTCGCATACTTCCCGACACTATTGATATTGAGGAACGTTTCTTGCATTTACAACATTTAGATGAGCAATGCATGGATGAGCACCGCATAAATGCACTCACAGCAACTGAAGCACATGAACAATGGGTGAAAAAACAATATGACAAAGTCATTAAACCTACGGTTTTCTCTGAAGGAGAGCTTGTTTTGGTCTGGCACCAAGACAAGGAACCCCTGGGGGCAGGAAATTTTAAATCTATGTGGCTGGGATCATACATTGTGTCAAAAATTATAAATAAGGGTGTGTACGACTTAGTGGATTATGATGGTAATAAGCTGGAGGAGCGTTGAAATGGGCTCTACCTGAAAAAGTATTACACCTAGGCATTATGCTTTTTCTTGTATTATTATTGCATAATTCAGTAAATGGTAGTTAGTGGTTAGTGTTTCTTATCTAGTCTGGTGTGTTTTCAAATGTATTTGGAGTGTTTCATAGGGTTCACTGATGACACCATCCATCACACTTGAAACTTGGCTTCATCTACTTGGGTCATTTATGCACCCACAGGACAACTGGCTTCCTCGGGAGGCACTTGTTTAGGTCCTGCAACTAATAATGTAGTTGAGTACAGTGTTTTCATTGAGCTTCTTTGGAATTATATATCGCATGGTATCACTTTCCTAGAATTCAGACTCGACTCTCAATTAGTGGTCTCTTAGCTCAATGAGGTCTACCAGGTGAGACACCCTACTCTTTTACGTCAGTTTTTGTGAATTAGGTTACTTGAAAGAAATTTTAAACACATTGTATATCAACACATTTCAAGAAATCAAAACACTGATGCATTTTCTAGTGACATTTTAGACTAGCATCTGTCATACACTTTGTAAAATAAATACATAGATACATAGAGACACATGTAAATAACCGGATATATGTGTGTGTGTGTAAAAAGTATGTCCATATACATCGAGTTTTTTTTCTGAAGATCCAGTTAATAAGTACATCCAAAATACAAAATAGGATCACAATCCTCATATGCTAAACTATGGAAGCTCCTCAACCTAATCAGCTGCAGATGACTCCATGGACTCACGGTAACATAAGACAGCCCGTGACACCTCTCGGAGAAGGCCTAACCAGGATAGAGGTACACCTACAACATGATACTGCATGGCCATAGGAATCCTCTCCATCCTCAATTTCGGTATATCGTGGGTAAGCCTGGCCATCTTTCCCTCCACAACACAAATCATAGCTTCATCCTTAACACCATCTACCAATCGTACGAAGGTCCTGGGATGTTCAATTGTCTGGATAGGTCCAACATCTGCATATCATCTAAATGTATCAGAGATGAATATAAATACATATGTATATAATATTATGAACTAAAATAAATAAAAATAAAATATCTCAAAAAGTAAAAGACTTACCCATGTCTCCCCATGCTTCTTGAGGAGGGAGAGATAGCTTAGGATCACCGCAAAATTCTAAGCTTGCATATGGGAACTTCTCGAGAGCAGGCACCTAATGGATTCACCATGAATAAAAATTGTCATCATAACCACCCTGGACCTCACAACCACCATGGTGGGGGAATACACCCCCCCACCATGTAAGCCTAGGCTCACGGGGAGGGGAGGGTGGAAGTGTCGTTGCGGGGCTCAGGGCAGGTACCCTCTCGAAGAAGAATGCAACTAAAATACTTACATACCCAAAGTTTTTCTTCTTCCCTGTCCTGCAGTCAGAAAGTTGTTTCTTTATGATCGGTACTAATCCCGAACACTAATCAAATTTCACACCCCGTAGACACTCCAATGCTATGTGCATGTGGGTATGTGTATCCAAGTGCAAAGTGAATGACCCTGCCACTCTAACAACGGTTCTTATAAGAAATTTCAATGGGAAATTGGTGATCTATGTTATCGGGATTTTTGTTCCCAATTTTTGAGTACCAGGTGTGCAGTAGGTATTGACGTAATACTGTACACTAAGGGGATCACCCCCTCAGTCGGTTCCTCCCAAGTTCACTGGTGCCCCTCGATGAGACAAACTGGTGATGAAATAAATGTCTTCTACACTCAACTCTAGGGTCTCTCCCTACATATCGAACATGCCAATTTCATGGTCCCACAATTGTACCAATGTCTCTAGTAGCCGTACTTAGGCTATCATCTTCGAAGTGTGGTAGAACTTCAATAAACCACACCTCCAGAGGGAATTCAATGTCATTGGATCACCCATGGCTATCATGTCCATTTCCTCATGATCTATTCTCTAGCACCATCTTAACCTGTCATTTCAACATTTTCACCATTAAATTTGTTTTAAACCTCCATTACGTAGAACTCGCACTATCCAGTGGGGACAATGCAAGCCACTCACGGGAAACTAACTATAAACCTATGTTTTATTCATGAACTCATGATTTTACTGAAGGCTACCTATGAGTGTTGCACAATAGCTTTAGGGAAGGACAAAAAATCAAAATCAAGCATGAAAATTAATAATGGAAAGCATAAAAAACAAAGTTTAGGGAGATATGGAATACTTGCAGCTTGCGAATTGAAATTCCTTCCACTGGATTGCTCACACAGATCGTTTGAAGAGGAGATGTAAAATTTCACAAATAGGGTAAAAAACC
Organism: Pseudotsuga menziesii; assembly: GCA_001517045.1. Classification (NCBI taxonomy): domain Eukaryota; kingdom Viridiplantae; phylum Streptophyta; class Pinopsida; order Pinales; family Pinaceae; genus Pseudotsuga; species Pseudotsuga menziesii. The sequence goes on from LPNX010444881.1 coordinate 154,066, forward strand.
AAATGTAATGTTTTTTAACTTATTTCTACTATTTATAGTAAAAAATTCATAACTTTTACCCACTTTGATATAGTTTGGATTATTTTCCGCTATCTAAAGTAATGTTGGTTGTTTTTTACCTAGGTATTACAGCTCATGGATGAAATTGGAGTATGTTTCCTTTGCATATATTTCACTTATACCTTATCCCTTGATGAACTTTAGGATATCCTTTTTATCCATGGACTACAATGTGTAACCACTTCTTACCTCTCAAACATTGTTGTTATTCCATGGTTAGAGCCTACCTCACATGGGTTACCCTAGTTAAAACACTCCTTGCTGATTCTGGTACCCATGCCACATTTGTGCTAGGTTGCAGGAGCCTTTGTAGTTGTTTTTCATGCAGAAATGAGCCTCATTTTGCATCTTTTACCGAACTACCCCATGATTATAAGGCTCCTTCTCTATGGAGTTATAATTAATCCCTGGCCTGACTCCTTAAACATGACTAGATAGCTGAGTTTCTAGTTCTTTCAAACTCATTAAAGGAACTTAAGGATCATCCATAGTGGTATAAGTTTCACCCTTTTCTAGGCCCTATGGATTATTTACGAAAAATGAATACTCTATCTTCTTCGGAATTTAGAAGATTATCTTCAGGTATAGATTCATCTCTTTTCCAGGCCTGGAGGACTAAACTTATGGAAAAGGAACTTGTTTGAGCTCACTTTTGTCTTTTTCATGCTTTGGACCTAAAAATGAAAAAGATTTCGAGTGTTCTTTATGCCATTGTCATGCTCGTTAAACCTCAGTACAAAGCATTGAGTTTACTATTATTTGTCCCATTCTCATAGATAAATAGAACTTTCCAAGTGATATTTCCTTCCTTAACACTCTTTAAACCAAGGCTACATGCTTTCTTTTGAAGGAGAGTCAGTTGGGTGATAGTTTACTCCTTTTGTACCTTTTCGACTAAGTATGAAAAAGGTATACCTTAGTTCTTTGGAAGCTAAAACAGTTCTCCTTTGGATTGTTTTATACTTTTTTAGACTCATGAGACTAAATTTTTGAAAAAGCACCCCCATAGAGTCTTCTTTGGAGTTTTTAGAATCTGAAAGATATGAAAGCACCAATGAGAATTTACTAATTTGGGCTCGTAAAATCCACAAATCAGTGGCATACCAAGAATTATTCTCTCTTTTCTTCAAGCTTGCTCAAAAATGAAGAAAAACTCGATTTGACTTTCTTGGACTCATTAAAACTTAACAAGAAAGGAAAGGAAGAAATACACTCTTTGGGTTATAAGTTCTGGCAGCAAGTTATCCTTGAACAAAGCACTAGTTTGAGCCTCCCGGTACTCATGTTTCTTATTTTCACTTCTCCATTCAACTATCACCTTGAGTCATTACTCCTCAACTTGTCCTGAATACATGGGGAATCTGTTCATGTCTCCTACATGGAAGATAGATCTAGTTCTACCAATTGAAAGTCTAAATATGCCTTGGGTCATCTCTATGTAGTGCTCACTGTTCAAGGATCCTTACCTCCCTGTCTGTTGATATTGATCCTATCATCGCCATCTTTGAGATCATCTGTTGCATATCTTCCCTTATCTAGTTTACTAGTTGTTCATGTGACCTATTGAAGGATTCAGTACCTTCCTCCTTGCATAATGGATTTCGATCAGTACATCCTATAGAATAATACCTAGAGTTTCCAAGAAAGTACCTTAAGATCCACTACTCATATTGGTGGACTCCTCTGCATTGGTTGTCAGTATTACTCTCTAACTAACACTTTGATGGCATCCTTCCATGTTTGAATTCAACTCTTATATTTTCATGGTAGGATTCATACTGGTTGCTATGGATTTGGACAAATTCCTTACGTTACAACCTATATAAGCTAAGTTGTGCAAGATTGTGCTATGATTCGGTGACACTATTTCCAGCTAATGAAGATCCATCATTGTACTATTGTGGCTTTGATCCACCTTTGTAAAATAGATATATCCCTACTACCCATATTAAATGATTTAAATGAATCTTGTAAAGGAGATAATGTTCCACATTATTGATAATGACATCCTCAATGATGATTTTGTAAATGACCTTTGATTTGTCTATTTCAGGTACTTCTTTGTGACCTTGATACTGAGTCCCTCCAAGATAAAATATCTGTAATGTATTTCAGCCATCACTACCCTTTGACCTCACACATTTGGGGGAATCTATTATACCATGTGTTGACACAAAACTAGTCGACAAGGGTCCGCTCTTTGTCGACACCCAAACCACCGCGATCTCCTTGAGTACCAGCCGAGACAGGTTTTACCCTGTCTGGAAACACCTACAAAGAAGATGAAGTCTCACTAGAGATGTTCAAGGGAGAGCTAATGGAACCAAGTTCTCACATTATGAAGGAGTACCATGTGTCTATTTATCAACTTAACGAAGCATTATTCAATAGATCTAATCATTCAGATTATGCATTAACATAATCATGTCATCACTCAATAAATGGCATTAACATAACTAAATCATAGAAAAACATTGATGCACAACCAGATCTAGCAATATATCATCATCCATGGCATAGAAACAAGACATCATTTACAATTATGCATCGTAGATACACATCGCATTCACATTTAAATCGCAGAAAATAGGAAAACAAGAAAATAGGAAAAGACACTATGATTATGCTCAATCTCCGTCATGTCATATTAACCTTCACAACAAAACACATATTATCCAAAACAGTTCTTCAATCACATACACAAAGCCAAAAAATTGGCGTTCTCAAAACTGAGAAGAAGTTCTCAGAAGTCCATCCAAGATCAGAAGTATGTGCAAGAAGCCAACCGAAGAAGACTTAACACTTGCAACTCTACATCTATTTATAGGCTTACACCTTTACATTGGTGGTCCACTTACCCAACTTTCGAACTACTTGTTAACAGAATCTACAAAATAATGACCACAATCCACATAATGCGATCCAAAACTACAAAATATAACCAAAATACATAAAATATTGTAAATCCAACTTGCGTGCCATTTTCCATCTTGTGCAGTAGCTTTGACCTTTCACAACATATGCGATGTTGCACAACTAACTTACCCCAAAACTTCCTTCCAACAGGCCCCAAACACAATCTTTTGGCTCACCCTCGAGCCACGTTAGCTACTAGAAATAGTGTAGTCGTTAATCTTCACCTTGAAGTCCTCGTATTGTTGGGTAATTTCCTTGACCTGTTCTTTGATTTTCTCAGTAGTCTCATGGATTTTTGTCAAATAATGCTCTAATGGATTTTTGGGCGATATTTGATGTGACATACTTAATTTATGTCTACCTGGACTTCTTGTAGCACCAGAAATTCCTTCACCCAAAGCTATGCTCCAACATCTTGAGATGTGTCTAACTATGTCGAGCACCTATGTTGATGATCCCTGGCCTTCACAACCCGCTAATGCAAATCCTTCAGCTTCATTGCCTTGGTGACCTATATAATTGGGGGCAACGCTTTAAGCGATGTCTTCAAATTTTTCAACTGCCCCTCGGCCTTGTGTAATTGTGTGGTCAGTTTCTCCAACTGTTCGTTCTAGACTATATTTCTCCAAAATTGCATAGTTATGTCAGTTACTTGCTTCACCTCTTGCTCCATTTCTTCTAGCTGTGTTACTAAATCCTCCATGGCACTTTTCCTCTCAGCAACTTTCTCCGATGGTGTGTATGGATGTACGAGTTCCTGTAAGTCTTCATTGTTGTGCTGCAACTATGTAATGACATATCCAAGATGCTCTTCTTTTTCTATCGGGTCCAGCTCCATTGTGCTCTCGATGACATGCTGACAAGCATCATAAACTGTGACCTCTAAGAGGACTCTGTTTTCCTAGAGGTGCACCTTCTCCACCATCAAGAAGTCTTTCTCCTTTTTTAGCTCCTCAATTTCCTTGGCATTCTCTTCGATCAGACATGCATGTTCCCTCTTCAATGCCTCAATCTCTTTGTGCACTTACGCTTCTGTCTCGTGCGACCTCAAGGATTGATCGTTGATGACTTGGTCCATGTCTACCAACTCCTGATTGGCAACCCTCTACATATGCACCAATGTCTATGTTGACAGTGCATTGATGTCTATAGAAAGATAATGTAACTATCGCAATGAGGTGTTGAGATCCTCATTATTGGTCTCAATCATATGCGGTGAAATTTACACATTCCTAATCTGTGTCCCAATGTTGATCGATCCAATCCTTTGCATAGTAGTTGTCTCTGGTGCCTTATTCAAAACTGCATCAATTAAAGAGTCAAAGTGAGTTTTTACTTCACCAAATCCATCTTTCGCTTGTTTCTTCATCTGTTCGACTATCGCATCCATTGCTATTGTAATAGTCATAATGAGACGGTTCAATTGTGCCTCAATCATTGGGGATGCACTACTTGTCACACTCTACTCCTTTCTCTTCTTCGTTCTTAATTCTTCAAATGCTCACTGCACTTCTAAGTCAGTGGGGGTCTATGTTGATGCTTCATCTAAATCATGGTTTCTCTATTGGTCAGGAACAAGATAAACTGGTGCATCAACTGGTGGACTCGTCGATACTTCCTCTAGGTTGACAGGTTCTCTCCAGGTCGGCACGCCAATCATCAACAATGGTCTCCAACTCTGCATCAGACAACTTATACATGGTCAGCAATCACTGCTTATCTGGGTCACACCACACCTGCACATTAATGGCATGTGGGCCAGTCGCAAACTAAGCAATACGTTGGAATTTCGTCACGGCCTCCTTGGACAATTGCACAACTTTCATAGTTGCAGCCTACAGCGCTTCCAATATAACCAGAACTAAATGGAACATTCCTTAAGTCGGTCAGTTTCCTTCACCCACCAGAGGTTCTGGTAGAGTGCCCCCTTGTAAACCTCCACTGCATCCACTTGTAAACCTCCATTGCATCCACATCCATCCCTTGATAATATTTCAACTCCATCCAAGCCACGAGTGCAATCAAAATCAGCAGCTAATTGTAGGTGAATGGTTGTCGTCATGCCTGGAATGTTAGTGCATCATCCATCAAGTTATTCATTAAGAATAGTGACCAGTTAATTTGTACCGCTTGCACACACTGCTCCTCAAAGGCGATAACCCCTGAATTACACTAGTTGGGTTGGTTCATTATGACTATCTTTCTAGCCAAAATTCTTGTTGCAATGAGAACAGCCTAATCATTTATGTTTTCAATGCAGTACGCCCATCCATCACGCTGCAAGTCATACTTCTTATTCAACTTCGCAGCCAACCTCTTGTCATTGTCTTTCCCCTTGAAATACTGCGAAGGGTCGGTCCCTTCCTTGGGAAACCCTGTGATTTCTGAAATAAGTGCCACAGTGACTGTGACCGGCCAGTCCAGCCACAAAATCCCACCATGGAAGGACACCAATAACTAGTACATGCATGCATTCGCTTCTGTCAACTGCCCAAAGTGTGGCATGTTGATAAGACCCAATAGACCTGATCTCTCCAAACTGCGTGCCCAATTTTTTGAAATGCATAATATTGAGCCACCTCCGGTCACTGCCATGGGTACATATGGACCCACCATGATCTCAATCGATGTGAGCATATCATGATCATCATACTTAATTTGCATAAGTGAGGGCATGATGTCCATGGTGCATACCATGCCCTACGGTATCGTTGACATCTTAACCGAGTACTTCTGGTTCTTTGTGATCCTCCTGGGATTCGTATCGGGCTGACAGGGAGGCACAAATCCAGGGATATCTGCAGTTGACACCCCTACGCAATTTGATTATTATACATCCCCTGAGGTCAATAGACTCTTCTATGCAAGTTCCTCCCCCTGCTCTCGCATAGACGTTCTAGTTTTTCGCTTCTTCTGCACCAGGGAGTTGGGCCACTATGCACCTCTCTTCTTCTTTGAAGCAGAGGATGAACCCACTGACATGCTTGCAACTTCTTATTTAATGGTGAATTTGACGACTGGTGAATCCCTCTCGCTTGAAATCTCTAATGTAACTATCTCACTCAGCATGCTGCACAAATGCCCCCAAGTCCGCTACGAACACCTCAACCTTATGTTGCTCAACAACTCAACGAATCAATGCAACATGACTGCTCAACAAAACTCAACACACTACAACAACTCTGCAACTCTTTCAACACTCAATCTTTCACAATGGTGAATTCCAACTACATTTTTCCTCCTCTTATAGAACCAAGTCGATCACACACCCATCGTGACCAAATCATCTCTAATCATTTCGATCAAATCATGCATTAATCACCCAAATTTGCCATCGATCCTATCAATCCAATGGTCAAATCCATTATTAAGGCATGTCTTTTCAAAAAGTGCTAATGAGTAACTGCTTTAATTGTCTACATTTATTACTGATTTGACTATGTGGCATTCCTGTGGCCGTCGCAGCATGATTTCTTAACTACGATACTGACTCCTTTACTTGGGAATCCCCTTCCTCCTGGCATGCCATCCTCCTAACTATCATCTCATGCAAAAAAAAAGGATTTGTTTCCCATCGCGCAATGCCTCAAGCATCGTGTGGCTCCAGGCCTACTTTGTAGGTATTCGGCCTACTACCATTCACAATATTTGGTAGCATCGCACCATCTAACTGCTTCAGTTGTACTGCACCTCCTGAAGTAATGGAATTGATGAGATATGGACCTAGCCAATGCAACTATAACTTACCTAGATGCTTTTTGAACTTGTTATCATACATCAGGACCAGGTGTCCTTGCTAAAATTGTTTGTGCTTAATATGTTGATCATGCCAAGATTTTTTTTTATCCTTCTCAACGCGATGATGAAAACCTACAACAAAGCATTCTTCCTCAAGCTACACCAACATCGTTAGGCGTTCTTCTAATGTTTCTTCCTCATCCATGCCTGTCGTTGTCGCTATGCGCAAACTTGGAACAATGTACTCCATCGACATGAATACCACTTGTCCATACACCAATTTGAACAGTGTCTATCCTGTCAATATTTTTCAAGTGGTGCAATATGCCCTCAAGACTATTGGAATATTCAAATCACATTCATCACGGTTTGTGTTAGACACCTTTGTAAACGCATGCTCCAACACCTTGTTGAACACCTCCACTGTCTCGTTTACTTGTGGATGATACGGGGTACTCTTCTTATGTTATATCTGAAGTTCCTCTATCAATTTGTTAATTGTACAATTGATGAAGTGACTCCCCTGGTTGCTCATCAATATTCTTGGGCACCCAAATCGAGTGACAATGTTGTGACAATGGTGCAATATATAATAGGTGCGGACTTCGACCATCTTTTGAAATAGTGTGTCATTGTAATGATGTACCGCACACCAGTTCTCTCCCCAGGTGGGTTAATTGGTTCCACAAAGTCCACATCCCATTTATTAAATGGTTTCAATGTGATTTGAGGTACCAATGGCATCTCATCCCTCCTTGACGGGTTTACAGTTCTTTGACAGACATCACAAGTACATGCATAATATGTCACATCATTATGGAGAGTGGGCCATGAAATCCCTGCACGGAGCACCTTCCTGGCAGTAGCGCGACCTCCATAGTGTCCATCAGCAACTCTCGCATGTGCCTCTACCAATATCTTCCCTTGTTCATGTGGTAGGACACATCACCTTAATATCTCATCTGGTCCGAGCTTATAGATTTGTCCAGTGATCAAGTGGAAATCCACTTCCTTAACAACCAACTGCTTCTTCTGATTTGTAGTAAGCTCCGTTGGTGTTGTTCCTGTCACCAAAAACTGAATTATTTGTTCGGTATAGTCATCAACCATATCAACTCTGAATAGTTGCACATTTGGAAACCCATCTTCAATGTTTATTGGTTCCTCACCTGTCTCAATTCGGGATAAATGATCTGAGCCAGCATTCAAGAGACACAACTTCACAATTATCTCAAAATGAAACTCCTAAAAAAGAAGTAGTCAGTGGCATATCTTCCCCCCCAACACAGGATTATTGACCAGGTATTTCAAAGAAGAATGGTCCATGAACATCTTGAAATGACTGCCCAATAGGTAATGGCGAAATTTATGTAGCGCATATACCATCACCAGACCTTTCCTCTCTGTGTTAGTATAATTTTTCTTCATAGACGACAGCTTTCGACTAGCGAAACCAATTGGGTGATCAATATCTCCTTCCCCTAGTTGTGCCAGCACCACTCCCAACACAATTGACGATGCATCCACATGGACATGGAACTCCTTATTCCAATCCAGAAAACCTAGTATTGGAGTGGAAGCCATCTTAGCCTTGAGTGTCTCAAATTTGTCCTGATACTCCTAAATCCATACAAATACCGCATCCTTCTTCAACAACCTCTCCATAGGATGCGTGATCGCAGCATAACCATGGATGAACTTGTGATAGTATCCTGTGTGCCCCAGCGTCGCTCTAAGTTTCTTCACATTTGTAGGTGGGGTCAAGCTCAAAATCAGTGCAATCTTTGTGAGTTCAACCAACAGTCCTTGCTTGCAAACAATGTGTCCCAATAGCATCCCAAAAGGTGCACAAAAAATACACTTCTTTGAGTTCAACGCAGTTTGATGTTGTTGACAGTGCTTCAGCATCAGTCGTGGGTTCTCTAGGTGGTCCTTGATCAATCCATAAATCGTCCAGTCATCCATATAAACCACCAAAAACTTTTGAATAAAGCCCTTGAATGCAGCAACAACAATCTAGGAAAATATTACATGTGCATTCTTCAGTCCAAATGGCATCATGATGTATTGAAAACATCCCCATTCAGTAAAAAAGGTCATCTTGTGGCGATCTTCCTTTGTGATCTTAATTTGGTAATAACTAGAAAATCCATCCATGAATGAGTAAATTTCTTATCCACCCATGCCTTTTAATACCTCATCAGTGAATGGTGTCAGAAACAGATCATGCAAACATGCATCATTCAATTTTCTAAGGTTGACACAAATCCAAACTTCACCTGACTTCTTGTCTTACATGACCATGTGGCTGATCCATTTTGATTCCTCAACCAACTCTATTATTCTAGCATCCAACATTCTATTGAGCTCAAACTTAACCCTCTCCTTGTATCATGGATTCAAGCGATACGACCATTGCATTACTATTTTTGCATCGGGCTTTAACGAGATCTGTATCTCTTCCAGATCTCCTAATATTCCTTTCATCTCACAGAACTTTGTAGGAAACAAATATTGGAACAAATGCAACAGATCTATGATATTTTCCATGGTTTCTTCATCCCACTAGTCCTCAATATTCGCAAACTTTGGGTTCTCTTTCGTCCCAATGTTGAACTTCCTAATTTTTAATGGATTATTCATTGGATCCTTCGGTACGTCAGGTGTTTCGACATCCCAACTCCCTTATGTTTCTGGAATTTTGATGTTTCATGGATCATCACCGTCCTCGGGTCCTGTAGTCACATTATATCATTCCATCATTGACTACATCGAACATATCCCATACGGATCCACTGGATATACAACTGGAACTACCTTCAGAACAACGTCGCGGATGTGTTGTAGTGCATTATGAATAGCTAGATTGGTATCCATGAAACTGAAGGTGTGACTGAAAAAAACCGTCAACTCTTCCCAAGTAGTGATTTCTCTACATAAATTGGTTGATACATACCAATATTGTGGCATCTCATCCAACGTGTGGATAAAGGAATGGACCCACTCACCCTTTGGTCATGATTCCCACAAGGTCTGACACTCAATCAGGTGATTTCCAGGGTTATTCCTCCCATCATACCTTCCAGCATTGTACTCTTCTGCGTCACCAAAGAAAATTGTCATCAATCTTCGAAACTGTAACCATCTGGTGGTAGACTTCTTATGGGTCACCCACCAACATGCTAGAGTATCCTTCAATGCTTCATCCAATGCCAGCAACCGTTGTGGTTCTGATACCTTATCCTCAAATTCTACTAGAAAATCAAAAAACTTCGGTAGTCCTTCATATACTCGTAATTCAACAGTCTCGGTTGCGACTCGGCACAATGACTGAGTAATCAGGACACACTTCCTTAGTGATACCTCATGCATGCGATTCTTCCAGATCTTTAAAGCATCATCAAAGTTGGAAGACGCAGAGTTGGAGTTTCTCCAACCAAGCTCCCCATCGATAGTCAGGTGGATGTAATCTTGTGAAATGTTATATGCATGATCCCATCCTCTTACAGCTTCATCCTTCATCGATTCAACATACCTTCATCCTTCAGTTGGATCCATCGAAGCTATGACTCTGATGTCTTGGTTCTCAAAGGTCATCATGTGCTTCTTAAAATTAATCACTGCCAAGCTATCATTAGCCCATCCAATTCCCAACAATGAGAGATAGGAGCCTCCACCATCAATAACGTCAATAAAATCAAAATCAGCATAAGTCTTCATCCCTTCAACTTTTACGACAAGGTGCGGAACTCTCCCAATCAGTCTTACTCTGGCCTGGTTAGCTAGTCACAGCTGTACTATGGACCAAACCAATTGTGGACTCCCCATATTTCGCCATGTCTATCTTGTTAGAATATTGACATCTAATCCTAGATCCAAGATGACCGAATCTACCTTGTAGTCTCCAATCTGAATATCCGTGCGCACCTCCTTCCTTGTATTTTTCTTATGTAAAGAGTTCACTGTAGACTCTTTTCGTCCCTTGGTCGATCGATGCAATAGACTCTCAATCTCGACAAGAGCATTGGGATCTTTTTCCAGCAACAAGCAACTTTCAAAGAATTTTTTCAAGGTACCATGATGTCGTGATGGTCCTGCTACCGAAGTTGAATCAAAAGCAGTTGGAATTTCATGAACATGCGACTTACCAGGATCTCTTCTCATCGCATCTCCTGCTTCAATGAATGTCTCTTTCTCAACATTGACATCAAACTGCACCTTCTTGTTTCTAGCTAATTGGATTTGTGTAAATGGGCTATCTTCTCCCATCATCGCACCTCCATGAGTAATGACTGCAACATCAGCATCCTACATTCTGGGTTTTGCTACGATCGTCACAACTGCCTATCCTTGATTATGGTTCAATGGTGGATTCACAGGTTGGTTCACGTTCTAATTTGTGTTCTGGTTCTGATTTTGAATCTGGTTCTAGTTTTGATTCTGCAACTGTGGAACATCCCATGCCTGCCACTTCGCAATCAGATGTGGACAGTTCTCAACAGTGTAATAAATAGCGATACAATACGTACATTGCACTTGTAATTGCAGGAAATCTCTCTAATAATATCCAGTACTCCACAATTATACCATTGCACTGGTCCGCAACCTTGTCCTCCTCCTCGACCAAATCCTCCACCTTGTCCTCCTCTGAATCCTCCATGAAATCCTCCTTGTTGTTGATACTGTGGTTGATTGAATTGCTGTTGTGGTGGATTCGGTTTCTATTGAACATACTGCTATGGCTGAACATACTATGGCTACTGCGGATTCATATGCATATGATTATACTATGGTTGTGGCACAAACTATGGTTGTAGTTGCGGCTGCAGTGCAAACAACATTTGTGGTTGCGGCTGTGCTACAAACTGTGGTTGATGTGGAAGTTGTACCACCTGCAGCTATGACTGTAGTTGATATATTGTTCGATGGTCCTCTCCCTTTACATAGTACATGTCCATCGTTTTGTCCTAGAGTAGATCATATGCGCGACAATCCTTATCTTCATTCCCAACAGACAGCAGAATGTGTAGTATAAATTCATCGACTTCGTGACCATCTTCTGCATACATCCACAATCTTCATGTTGATGCCCATAAAATTGGCAGATACGGCACCATGGCATGCCACCACAACTAAATGGTTTCGGAGCTCTTGACAACAGGTAGTTGTGAAAATCCGGGTAATTATCCTTATGATGTCCTTCTGCATGATATCGATTACACCACAATTCTTCACGATGTTCTTTTCCTTTCTTGATATCTTGCAACTAGAGGGTCAAATTCTCTAGCTGTGTCTAAATGTGGTTCATACCGACTACATTCTTGCTAACATATGAAGCTTCTAACTTCATCACAATCTCCATAGCCTTGCATAGTGTCACAATCTTTTGTTGCATCAACAATAGTATGATATGAAATAGTAACGCCGTAATGAACCATTCCTTATGATGAATATAGCTCATTTCAAAGCTGACTCTCGCCATGAGCATCTTAAACCTTTGATCAAAATCCCAAACAATTTCATTTAGATACTGCTTAATCTCCTTCAGTTCTGTGATGTATTGTGCCTCAGATTTCAGTTTTATGAATTCTTCAATCAGTCCTTTCCTAACTTCATCCAATTGTTTCGTTGGGGTCCCCGTAGGAACTTGTACAAATTTCATGAACCAATCCAATGCGCGAACTCAAAGGGTTGTCACCAACTGACCTTTCTTGACCTCATCATTCATAGTTTGCTTGACGGTCCACACTACTTCACACAAGAACCAATATTGCTTGGGATCCTCAGTCCCATTTCCATGGAACAGGGATAACTGTGTATCATCACCCACCATCCTGGGCCTTCTTCCTATAGCTGCCAATTCGCTGCTATTAGATTTTTGTTGACACGTCAAACACAACGGTGTTGAACTCATGTTTCTTCCTGAGTGTGGCACAGTGCATGAAGGTGTGGGTATGTTGTTTCTCTGGGTCGTCTTTTCCTCGGGCTTGGGTGTAGCCTATTTGTATCCTCTGTTGTTGTAGGGTCGCTTTGTTTCATGTGGTCTTCCTTCGTGGCCTTGCATCTTGGTCACAGCAAGACTCTCTCATGTCCTCTACCTCTTCCCTTGCCGAAACCTTACACATCCTCTCATAAGACCACTTCCTTCCTCATCTTCCCTTGCAGTCCCTTCATAACTTCCATCCATCTACCCCATATAATTCCATCCAACCCTCGTCTCTATGATACTCATATCCTCCATGCACCAAAGTTCTACTCAATGGAGTTCATCTTCAGTATGCCTTTTTCACAGATGAGCATCTTAATAGACAATTGCAAAGATAACAAGAACCTATGTCTTGGTCCATTGAAGAACTCCCTTTCTACTTCACTATAGGATTTAACTATGTCGACTGTGAACTCAGTGATATATCCCTCTGTCAAGACATACTTCAACATCCCTTAATGCTTTGTTATCTACTTCCTACAACTACTGGATCAGTTCCAAAGTCCAACCAGTTGGTTCACCTCCTTGGAAATTTTTCTTTCAATATATCAATTGTGCCAACCACTCATACAATATGACCGAGAATTCAGAGAAAAAGTACTCGTGTGGACCATCGTGCATATACTCTGCCAACCACTTATCCATCGTCAGTCCAGGTTCTGATTCTCTTTCTCAGCAAACTCCCGTATCTTTTGGTCAAACCAATCTTGGATTTCTGGTCTCATCGGATGCCACATCATGTCGTCCCTCCTCTTCTCACTAGGGTCCCAGCAATGGAACCATTTGTTGACACAAAACCATTCGACAGAGGTCTAGTCTTTGTCGACACCCAAACCACTGTGATCTCTCTGAGCACTGACCCAAATAGGTTTTACCCTGTCTGGAAACACCTGCAGAGCAGATGAAGTCTCATCCAAGATGTTCGAGGGAGAGCTAACGAAACAAAGTTTTTGTAGTATGAAGGAGGACCATGTGTCTACTTATCAACGCAATGTAGCATTATTCATAGATCTAATCATTCATATTATGCATTAATAGAATCATGTCATCATTCAATAGATCACATTAACATAACTGAATCGTAGAAAAACATTGATGCACAACCAGATCTAGCATTATATCATCATCCATGACAAATAAACAAGACATCATTTACAGTTATGCGTCGCAGATACACATCACATTCACATTTAGATCGCAGAAAACGAGAAAATAGGAAAAGACACTATGACTTTGCTCAATCTCCGTCATGTCATATTAACCTTCGCAACAAAACACAGATTCTCCAAAACAGTTCTTCAGTCACATACACAAAGCCAAAAAGTTGTTGTTCTCATAACCAAGAAGAAGCTCTCAAAATTCCATCCAAGCTCAGAAGTATGTGCAAGAAGCCAACCGAAGAAGAGTTAACACTTGCAACTCTACATCTATTTATAGGCTTGCACCTTTACATTGGTGGTCCGCTTACCCAACTTCCTAACTAATTCTTAATAGAATCTACAAAATAAAGACCACAATCCACATAATGCAGTCCAAAACTACAAAATATGACCAAAATACATAAAAGAATTTAAAACTAACTTGCGTGTCATTTTCCATCTTGCATGACATCTTTGACCTTGCGTAGTATCCTCGATGATGCACAACTAACTTACCCCAATATTGCCTTCCCACACCATGAAATGGCACTTCTTCTTCCGAAGACTGACACAAAATGTGTCGGGACACAAAAGGACAAAGTGGATTGAAATAGCCTAAACATTATAAATGAAGTGAAGCCTTACCACAGACTTGTTTCTTCAGCCTTGCCAATCTTTATATATGAGTTTTCCTTGCACTCGTGAGTTCCCTTGAGATAACTTGTGTGTCACTCACGGCTCATTCTTTATGCAACCCGTGAGTTATCCCTAAAATGTTGCACTCATGAGTTTCCTATGTAGAAGTCGCGAGTCACTCGCGGCATTCCTTCTTTATACCCGCAAGTTCCTTAAGACAAACTTAAAAATAAAAACATGATTAGTTTAGGGACAATTGGGTTCAAAATGCTAACTCCCCTAACCATCCTAATCCTCGTAACCTCTCCTCACCAGTAAGTAGAAATAGAGGGGAGGGTTAGATGATAGGGGAAGCAACTATGGAGAGCAAGGTTATGCTGGAGAAAATCTCTTGGAGAGAGGAGCAAAGAGGACTCAGTTCCTGATCTGCAGAAGAAGGCTTGTCTCAAACAGGGTTGTAATGTTCCCTTAACTTTTAGTAATAAAGAATGTATTTCTTCCATATATGCTATAATGCATGCTTTTATTGTTATGAGTCAATGTTGTCATTTATTTTTAAATGTAATTGCAATCTGTTCATGTTCATTTATATAACAATAAGAGGTATTGTGGAAAAGAATCAATTTGTTGCAGGTACTAAAGTGCAGAGAGCTTTGGAGCATTTGAAGAAGGGATTGAAAGCTAGGATCAACTATATGAAAAAAGGTAATTATATTAATAGCCATAATTCTATCTATTTATGTTCCAAACCCTCGATGTCTGTAAGCCACACCCTAGACCCTAGGACCCCAAGTCATAAGGTAGATATTCCTCACAACATGGAACATAACCAATAGGGTCCATCAAGTACATAAGAACGATATACAACATCAACATAGGCTCAACACACATAGGTAACCACTTTTCCACAACCCCTTGCTCGTAACATTATGGTTCCTTGTACTCTTTCGTGGAATCAATCATCTAGTTGTTTTTATTTTATTAATTATTTTATAAATTAAACATAATAAAAATTATAATAATATGCAAACCATAGTCCAAGCACGGTGTCCCACTATGTCCAACATAACAACATTAATAATATATCCAAAGGCTAAACCAAAGGATATTGCAATGCATGAGTGAATGATCAATTATTTAGTACAAAATAATGTATTTGTGTTATAAAATATAAATAATGTTCTAATTTGATACTCTTTAATACTAAGTATCCTATTGATTCTAATGATTATCGATTATCAAATATCACCGGGAATCAGTGGGTATATTAATATATCGCACCCTCTTATCTAAAAAATTTAGTTGCAACCTAAAAAAGATTAATCTATTAGAATAAAATATTACAACGAAAGGTTCCATGAACAAGTTCAAGGGTCAAATATATAGATATATTAATCTCTCTTAAATCACGGAGGTAGGACTTATAGTTCAAGCAATCATGTGGCATATTTCCTAAAGAAGTAATATTTTTCAATGGTTTATTTTGCTGAGAATTACATTTTTGTTGCATAAAGGGAGATATAAAGTTAGGGAGTAAGCTAGCTGTGGAGCAATCCTCCCTTATTGGAAGGAGGAGGAACAAAGTTAGCGTTGACTTTGCTCCTCCTCCCTCCGATGGAGGGAGTTTTGCTCCACAGCTAGCTCACTCCATAAAGTTAGTATTATCATTCAAACCAAGTTTCTATACTTACGAACGTTTTGTATAGAGAATGGTATCAATGGTTGTGATGGCAATGCAGATAATCGTGAAATGATTTTTTTCAAAAAAAAAAGACAATTTTCTATTATAAAAAATCTGTTAAAAGTTGGATAAAAAGGCACGTAGCCATACAAGGAGGCAAAATATAGTCGAAACCACAGTCCTTGACCAGGAAGGATTCAGCCATTTGCATGGACAAAATAACAGACGACAGGGCATGCCACAATGGGCACCCGGAGGACGCTCCCAGAACTCCACCACAGCAAAAAAAACAGCCCAGATTAGGCTTCAGACGACAGGGCATGCCACAAAGGGCACCCGGAGGACGCTCCCAGAACTCCACCAATGAAACTATGAAAATGTGATATGGTGAAACTATGAAATTCTTGCCATCTTTTCTCTACATAGTCAATGTACAACCCAAATGGGGATCAAAATCAAAGCCTTGATTTCCCTTCAATACCCCTTTGGTCCTTCATAGGAAGGAATGAAATTATTTTTACTGAAAAAATAATTTATAATAAAAATTTTAAAATATAAATAATTCAATATCTTTATAAATGGAAAAAATCACTTTTACAATTTATTTATATTTAATTTATAAAAATCAAAATTTAAAATTATTTAGTAAATATTATTAACATAAATAAAGTACTTAAAAATCAAAATTAGATTAGAATTTAACTTGGTATTTGGTAAATAGTATTAATTGGAATCGCTTCAAAATACTTACAAGGTTGAGACACATCTGCATGGAAAATGGCCAAAGAAAAGAATTTCTTATATGTGAAAATTAAGTGTTTTAAAAGAACATGGGACTGAAATAATCCACGTAAAATTTATTTAAACTATTTTGTATGAAAGGTTGGTAAAATATTATTTTTATATTATTTTACAATCCTCAACCAATCAATAGACTTTCATCATTGCTTATGTATTTCCTTAAAAAAATTCAATGAAATATTCCAAGATGAGACATGGCCTTTAAGCTTAAGTAATGATAAAGAAAGGCTTAAAAAATGCAACGTCTAAGTAATTAGTCTTTTGAGCAAGAGTGTGGTGAAATCAAGGTAATTTGAAAATGTTTTTGTATAATTATTTTTTTAATCAATATTTATTTTGGAAATGCATTTTTTTTATTAAATTGAACGACTAAAAAGTAAGTTTTGAGGGAGATCGAGTATAATAAGTAGAGTAGGAACTTGATTTCACATTTTTACTATAAAATTTATGGAGTTAATTTATATTTTTAGACCTTTGCATCTTTTTGTAAACAAAATTATGTGCTTTTGGCTATGGTCTGAGTAATAGTTGGATCTAGGATCAGTTGTCATATCTGACATTATGGGTTATGATATTTAGTTGGTAGATTATTTGGAGGATTTATGCCCCAAATAACAAATTTTCATCACCTATTCTATCATAGGTGACTTGGTCAATCATCTCCCTTGGGATTTAGGGTGCAAGGAAGACGACTTGTATTCAAGAAACCTTAGGTTTGGTATCTAGTAATATGTTGTTAGATGGGAGTACTCCTCGCGCGAGGGTAACATATCCCCATAGTCCACCTTTGTATGTATCTTGTGCTGACAATATTTAACTACCACACCCATCATCTGTATGTGGAGAACTAAAAGTTAAAATGGCCTCTCCTGCTAAAACCAACCCTCCTCCAACTCAAACCAAGATGACTCCAAAGGAAGAACACCTTGGAGACCGTAAGGTTGACTTTTTTGACATGGCCATATAATATATCCCTAACCTCAACCAATTCATTAAAGAAGCCCAATAAAACCATGCAAATCAACATGAATTCCACCACCTCTGGGAGTTGAACCTTTGTTGGGAAGTGTGCCCTCAAACCCCACACTTTCTAGATTTTTTCATATGGTGCACAACAAAATATTAATCGTATAAAAGAACAATAATGTCTTCAAATGGCACTAAGGCCATCTACATCATTTCAAAAGAGGCCATATCCAAAATGTTGTGTTTTCCTAATCATTCAAACCTACAACACTTGAATGATGAAGCCATATCCCCTAGCTATGAATCCCTTTCTCAAATAGAGAAAACCAAATTTTAACCCATCATTTTAGCAAGGATACTCTAGTACCAGTAAATCCTCCTCCTTACAAATCTTCCATCTTCTCTAAAAGTTCCAGAAGGGATCTAACACTAATATGTCTCATACTAGGGTATGACAATGAAAAGGTCATGGATGACACTATGCTAGGATTTTTGCAACTTTGATCCCACCTATAGGCCTTAAGCTCAACAAATTTGACCTATGGAAATTCTTGTCTTTGGTCCATTAGTTGTGATTGTACATCTTTATCTCCTATATATATAGTAAGGAGACATTTTCATTTGTATCATCTCAATTTGTATTTTATTGTGTACATAGTACATTGTATAAGGAGGTTGTTTCCTCAAAGAGGCTTTCTATTCATCTTGTTTCTTTATTATTAAGTCATTGATACAAAATTTTATGCAACCAAGTAATAGTGTTGATCGATTCTAGTAATACTCAGCTTGTCTTTCCTTGTGGACTTAGTACATTGTATAAGGAGGTTTCCCCCTTGAATAGGATTTCTATTCATCTCCTTTATTTATTATTAAGGTGTGTATACCAAATGTTATTCAACCAAGTAACAGTGTTGATTGATTCTTGTAGTACTCATAAAAAAAGGTAACAGTGTTGATTGATTATGGTAGTACTCAAATTTCACTGTAAATTAGCCAAAGTTCTCAATTGCTTTGTATATCCAGCACCAGAGTTTCAAGTAATGATTGCACATGGAGGAACTATCAATAGCTCAAGGAAATTCCATAATATCAATCTTACTGTGGGGGGATATATAATGAATAGTCCTATGATTTCTATCCCAATGGATGGTACTGATGTTGTCTTAGGGGTTCAATTGTACAATCACTAGAACATTGGTTTTTAATTTTCAAGAACTTTTCATGAAATTTTCTTGGGAAGGAAAGAATTTGAATTAAGGGGTATCACAGGGAATCCAAGCAATGTGATAAGATCTAATGGTATGACAAAATTGTAGAAAAAT
Source organism: Pseudotsuga menziesii (assembly GCA_001517045.1). Taxonomy (NCBI): domain Eukaryota; kingdom Viridiplantae; phylum Streptophyta; class Pinopsida; order Pinales; family Pinaceae; genus Pseudotsuga; species Pseudotsuga menziesii. The sequence continues at coordinate 173,311 of LPNX010444881.1, forward strand.
TGACATTAAGTTGTAATTGCACAATTGTGCTCATTAGATGTTCAAACATCTAAGCTTCCTATTCCCTTGGATCTCCAAAGTGTCATTGATAAGAACTCCAAAGTATTTGAATATATTCCAAAAGGTCTTCCACCTATTCAAGATTTTAATAATGTTATTCACTTAATTCCAGGAAGTGTTCCTTCTAACATCAAACCTTACATATACCTTTATGGACAGAAAAGTGAAATTGAGTGTATGGTTGAATAAATGTTAAAGGATGGCATAATTAAGCATAACCGAAGTTCTTACTCTGCACCAATGGTAATGGTACACAAGAATAAGGGATCATGGTCTATGTGTCTAGATTATAGAGAGCTCAATAAGATTACCATTAAAGATAAGTTCCCCATTCCTGTCATTGATGAATTGTTAGATGAACTACATTGAGTAGTTTCCTTCACAAAGTTGGATCTATGTTCAAGATATCATTAGATTAGAATGAATAAAGAAGACATCCCAAAAACAACATTTAGAACTCATGAAGGTCATTATGAATTTCTAGTCATGCCTTTTGGCCTTACAAATGCACCTTCAACATTTCAAGGATTGATGAATTCTGTTTTCAAGCCCTTCCAAGGAAAAATTGTGTTGGTATTTTTTAATGATACACTAATCCATAACAAGACTTAGGAAGAACATGTTCACAAGATTCTAGAACTACTCAAGGAGAAACAACTATCTACAAAACCTTCCAAATGTTTCTTTGGGGTAAAGGAGGTAGAGTATTTGGGTCATATTGTATCTGATGAAGTTGTTAAGGTAGACCCTAACAAAATTAAATCCATGTTGGACTAGCCAATTCCCAAAACCTTGAATAATCTTAGAGGATTCTTAGGTTTGACAGGGTAGTACCACAAGTTTTTTTGGAACTATGGAAGAATAACAACACCTCCAACAACATTATTGAAGAATGAATCCTTTTCATGGAATCTAGAGGAAACTCAATCATTTGAACAAATTAAAGAGGCATTGTGAAAAGCTCTTATTTTGACCACACCAAACTTCACAAAATCCTTCATTATGGAATGTGATGCCTTAGGAAATGGTATTGGTGTTGTTCTAATGCAAGAAGGATGACCCCTTACTTTTGAAAGTCAAGAAATCAAGTGAAAGAACTCATAGAAACCCATTTGAAAAGGAAATGATGGAAATACTACATGCATTTAAGAAATGGTGTCCTTAGCTAATAGGTAGGCACTCCAAGATCAAAAAAATCATGATAAACTTAAATACTTCTTGGAACTGGGCTAAACCTCCTGCAATAAATAATGAAAATGCACGATATAACAGAAATAACATAACACAGAAGGAATTTATTGATCGTGGGCCACTTTGAGGGGGTAACCTCCTTTGAGAAAGATAAATACAAATAACTCATGGCTCCTTCCTTGGCCTCAATATTAAATTGAGCACATAGATCTGCGGACAAACACACAACTCACAAGATAGATCACACAATTTACTCAGCAATTGAATAATGAAACAGTGCAAAAATGGCTTGTAACTGTGAATGCTTTCATTAATCAAAAAGTAATTAGATGATAAATTACAATGTAAAACAATGGCTAAATAGCCACATGCAATTCGAATCCACATGAGGAAATTCGAATTGATGAGACTCTACTTGACAGTAGGTAACTAATACTTTGTATAAATCATTATCGGAGGACTCACGAGTTAACTAACCTTGTATGAATCATTATCGGAGTTCATCGGAGTTCTAAAACACAACTCAAGTGTCTAATTCAGTGTTAACTGAGGCTAACTAACTGTGGTAGGTGAGGAATGCACCTCTCCTACATGTAGCCATGAAAACCTAGTGCTAACTGAATGTAGAGGACTAGAACTGAATGTAACTGACTCCTAACTTAGCTTGACTAGTCACCAACTCAACTCAACTGACATTGGTTGGTATCGACACTCCCAGTGGCTCCTAAATTGTAGGGATTGGTCTAAGCGGCTCCTAAATGGATGCATGCAAGTGTAATCAGTGGCAGTAGGCATCAATTAGTGTTCCCCACACTTTAGTAACTAAAACATGTGGCCCAATTAGGCCAAGTGGACCCAATGGTGCTAGTGACTAAAAATAGACTAGATGGACTCCTAATTTAGACATATGACCAAATTGGACAAGGGAGGATTAATAATCCTAACATCCCCCCTAAATGCTAACTTGGACAATCTATGGACCCTAGTAACTAAGACCATAAGTCACCCATTACATCAAGTAAAGTAAAGTAACTGCTCAATACAAGGAGCTAGGGAAAAACCCACATGGGAAAAAATCCCCCCCCCTCTATCTAAGCAAATAGAATCTGGATTCAAGTTTGAAAAACTTGGAAATATGTTGCTGCAACCTACGTCTCTATGATGTAGTGAATGGCAGCATGAATGGTGCTCTGTGCAAAGGAGTTCTGGGGCCTGGCATGTAGACTTCTCCTTCTTGTCCCAAAATGTTGATGGAAGGAAGGAGGAATGTAACCTTTTCCTCTTTCTGGTTGAAGAGGTGTATGATCCACTCTATTCTCCTGAAGCCAGTGTGACTGATCAGACCTTTCCATGTGACATCTTAAAGGAAAATTGTTGCATCTCTCTGAAGGAGGTAATATTGCATGGCATAGCACAAGCTTTTCTATCTTCTGAATGTTAGATGGATTTTCAGTCATCTTTCTAGCTTCCAGTTTGGAGGTAGGGACTAAATTTGAATGAATCTTAATCTCATGAACTGATACAACTGGTTCTGCAATACTAGTGGAAACTGCAAGAGAAGGAGATGGATTTTTTTTACCTTCCCTTTTGGAGTGCACTGGTTCTGAAGAAGGCATGAAGTGTGAGAACTCATATGACTTGGAGGCATGATTTGCAACACCCTTTGCTATGATGTTCCCAGTAGAGATATATGTGATCTCCACTGAGTCAGGACCAAATATCACTTTCTTTGGAGCGCCAGTATGAGTCATCTGGTACATAGATAACAAATTTGAAGCTAGGGAGGGGACATAGAGCACATCTTTGAACCTTCCATGTTCAAGCTGGGTATAGACCTTCCCTTTGGTTTGAACTTTACTGTTATTGCCAAGCTGAATACTAGGACCATCCAAAGACTGTAAAGAAGAGAATGATTCTCTGGATGCAACCATATGATTGGAAGCTCCAGAATCAATGAGGAAGACATGTGTTGTTGAGCAGCTGGAATTCAGTGCATGGCCTCTTTCAAAGCAATATTCAGTGTCATCTATGTCTTTTGTTTGGTTAGCCTTCCTTGCGCTAGCAGGTGCAGTAATGTTATGTTTCTTCAAAAGAAGAGTCATTTCATCAATTTGTCTTCTCATGCATGTGCTATCTGGATGAAAGCCCCTTCCACAGTAGGAACAAAGGGTCTTCCCTTTTCCATTCTTATTGCTTCTCTTTGAACCTGAAGGCTCATTTGACTGCACTCCCAGTGGCTCCTAAATTGTATGGATTGGTCTAGGAGGCTCCTAAACTAATGCATGCAAGTGCAATCAGTGGCAGTAGGACTCAATTAGTGTTCTCCACACTTTAGTAACTAAAACATGTTCCCCAATTAGGCCAAGTGGACCCAATGGTGCTAGTGACTAAAAATAGACTGGATGGACTCCTAATTTAGACATATGACCAAATTGGGCAAGGGAGGATTAATAATCCTAACACTCAACACATACTTACATACTAAGTCTAATCTAAACAACTATTACTCCCCATGACTGTGGGATAAACCAATATACTCATGGGACGACTTACAAAGCATATGCATCCAAAAACAATATACTAACAAAGTAAAGAGAAGGGTTGACATGGGTTCCTAACATCCCCTCCCTCTTAAAACATCTTTATCCTAAAAGCTTTAGATGTGGAAATTGTTATTGAATCTGAAGGAGCGGTTCCCATGTAGCATCCTCTAGTTGCATTATGTGACACTGAATTAATACCTCTATGATGGATCAGGAGTGAAGATAACAAGTGAGCCTATTGAGGATGGCCTCCAACTCCAAAATGATGGATCCTTCATTATCGAATTCTAGTAAAACAGTTTGTGCTCTGATGTTAGTGCCAATAACTTTCGTAAGACAAGAGACATGAAATACTGGTGAACGCGAGAAGAAGGAGGAAGTTCCAATTGATAAGCAACGGACCCAATCTTCTAAAGAACCTTATATGGCCCATAGAAATGTGGAGCCATATTATGAAACCCTTTGAGTTTGATGGAGGATTGCTTGTAAGGATGTAGACGAAGAAAAAACATATCATCGACTTGAAAAGTGCGCTCAGAATGGTGTCAATCGGCTTGTTGTTTCATTCGGTTTCTTTCCATGTGAATATTTTCCTGCAAAATGTGAAGAATCTGACCTCAGTTTCAGAGAACCGTGTCAACTTCCTGAACTGGTGAACTGCTAAGGGTGTATGGAAGGAGCACTAGCGATGCCTAACCATAGACTGCTTCATATGGAGTCATTTTAGATGCAGTGTGGTAGGAGGTATATTACCACCATTCAATGAGAGGGAGCCACTTTTCCCACTGATGTTGTTTTTCAAAGGTGAATCAATGAATATAAGTTTCCAAATATTTTTTTATAACTTTAGTATGACCATCTGTTTGTGGGTGATACACTAAACTCATTTTCAATTTGGTGCAAGTGTGGTGAAATGGTTATGTCTAAAAATGACTTGTGAAAGTTACATCACGATTTGAGACGATGGAAGAAGGGATTCCATGAATATCGGAAGACCTTGTCCATGAAAAATTGTGCTACTGAGAATTTGGTATATGGATGGCTAAGGGAACAAAAATGACTATATTTGGATAGGAGATCAACCACAACCAATATCATTGTCTTCCCTCCATATTTAGGGAGCCCTTCAATGAAATCCATCGAAATAACTATCCAAATCTGTGTAGGGATGGGCAAGGGTTCGAGTAATCCTAGAAGGAGTGTCATTTCACCCTTTTGGCACTAGCAGGTATCACATTCATCCACCATATGTTGAATTTCCCTTTTCATTCCCTTCCAAAAGAAGTTAAGTCATGCATGTTGATACGTTTTGAGGAACCCAGAGTGCCCTGCCGATGGAGAAGCATGGAGTTCATAGAAGACATCATGTTGAAGATATTTTCTCTAGGGAAGAACTAGAAGACCCTTGTATCTCATAGAAACACCATCCCAAGAGTAATGTGGTACAACAAAAGGGTTAGTGTCCAACCAGTGGATGTTTTCAGATAATGAAGATTCGTTGACATATCCTTGCTAAACATATTGCAACCAATTTGGAATAGGCATAAAAATAGATGAAAGAGAAACGTGGTCATCAAATGTGCGAGAAAGAGAATCCACCACACGATTTTCCTTACCCTTCTTAGAAGTGATCTCATAGTCATAACCCATGAGTTTGCTAACCCATTTTTGTTGTGTTAGGGATGACACCCATTGTTCGAGGAAATTTTTTGGACTTTGGTGATCAATCTTAATCCATAAATGATTCCCTAATAGGTATGGACACCACTTCTGTACTGCATGGAAAATAGCTTGGCAAAATTCTTAAGATTATTCTTTATCATATTTTTATGATAATTTTATGTTTTATTAAATAAAACCACATCACCAATAGATGATCATGTCATTTCGCCAAAGTTTTATTGTCTATCCCATTTCAAAAATGTTATCAAAATATTATCATTTAATTACACAAACCATTCAAAACCATATCACATAAAGGTGAAACTATGAAAATTTTGCCATTCTTGCCATATTTTCTATACATAGTCAATGTACAACCCAAATGGGATCAAAATCAAAGCCTTGATTTCCCTTCAATACCCCTTTGGTCCTTCATAGAAAAGAATGAAATTATTTTAACTTAAAAAAAAAAAATTTATAATAAAAAATTACAAAATATAAATAATTTAATATTTTTATAAATGAAAAAAATCACTCTTACAATTTATTTAAATTTAACTTATAAAAACCAAAATTTAAAACTATTTGATAAATATTATTAATATAAATATAATACGTAAAAATCAAAATTAAATTAGAGTTCAACTTGGTATTTGGTAAATAGTATTAATTTGAATCGCTTCAAAATACTTACAAGGTTGGGACACGTCTGCATGAAAATTGCCCAAGGAAAGAATTTCTTATATGTGAAAATTAAGTGTTTCAAAAGAACATTGGACTGAAAAAAATCCACGTAAAATCTATTTAAACTATTTTGTATGAAAAGTTGGTAAAATATAATTTTTAGAATATTTTACAATCCTCAACCAATCAAACGACTTTAATCATTACCTATTTATTTCCTTAAAAAAATTCAATGAAATATTCCAAGATGAGACATGGCCTTTAAGCTTCTCAATCATTTACAAGTAATGATAAAGAAAGGCTTAAAAAATGCAACGTCTAAGTAATTAGTCTTTTGAGCAAGAGTGTGGTGAAATCAAGGTAATTTGAAAATGTTTTTTTTATGATTATTTTTTTAATCAATATTTGTTTTGGAAATGCATTTTTTTTTATTAAATTGAACAAGTAAACTTTGTTTTGAAAGTAAGTTTGGAGGGAGATTGAGAACACTAAGTAGAGTAGGAACTTGATTCCACGTTTTTACTATGAAAATTATGGAGTTAATTTCTATTTTTAGACCTTTGCATCGTTTTGTAAACAAAATTATGTGTTTTTGGCTATGGTGTGAGTAATAGTTGGAGCTAGGCTTGGTTGTCATATCTGACATTATTGGTTATGATATTTAGTTCGTAGATTATTTGGACGATTTATGCCCCAAATAACAAATTTTCATCACCTATTCTATCATAGGTGACCTAGTTAATCATCTCCCTTGGGATTTGGGGTGCAAGGAAGACGACTTGCATTCAAGAAAAATAACCTTGGGTTTCGTATCTAGTAATATGTTGTTAGATGGGAATACTCCTCACGCGAGGGTGACATATCCCCATAGTCCACCTTTGTATGTAGCTTGTGCTCGGCAATATTTAACTACCACACCCATCATCTGTATGTGGAGAACTAAAAGTTAAAATGGCCTCTCCTGCTAAAACCAACCCTCCTCCAACTCAAACCAAGGTGACTCCCAAGGAAGAACACCTTGGAGACCGTAAGGCTGAATTTTTTTACCTAGCCATATAATCTATTCCTAACCTCTACCAATTCATTAAAGAAGCCCAATAAAACCATGCAAATCGACATTACTTCCACCACCTCTGGGAGCTTGACCTTTCTTGGGAAGTGTGCCCTCAAACCCCACATTTTCTAGAGTTTGTCATATGGTGCACAACAAACTATTCATTGTATAAAAGAATAATAATGTCTTCAAATGGCACTAAGACCATCTACATCATTTCAAAAGAGGCCATATCCAAAATGTTGGGTTTTCCTAATCATTCAAACCTACAACAGTTGAATGATGAAGCCATATCCCCTAACTACGAAACCCTTTCTCAAATAGAGAAAAAACAAATTTTAACCCATCATCTTAGCAAGGATACTCTAGTACCAGTAAATCCTCCTCCTTACAAATCTTCCATCTTCTCTAAAAGTTCCAGAAGGGATCTTACACTGGTATGTCTCATACTAAGGTATGACAATGAAAAGGTCATGGATGACACTATGCTAGGATTTTTGCAACTTTGATCCCACCTACATGCCTTATGCTCAACAAATTTGACCTCTGGCAACTCTTGCCTTGGGTCCATTAGTTGTGATTGTACCTCTTTATCTCCTATATATATAGTAAGGAGACCTTTTCATTTGTATCATCTCAATTTGTATTTTATTTTGTACATAGTACATTGTGTAAGGAGGTTGTTTCCTCAAAGAGTCTTTCTACTCATCTTGTTTCTTAATTATTAAGTCATTGATACAAAATTTTATGCAACCAAGTAATAGTGTTGATCAATTCTAGTAATACTCAGCTTATATTTCCTTGTGGACTTAGTACATTGTATAAGGAAGTTGCACCCTTGAATAGGATTTCTATGTTGGAGACATTTACCATCATACACACTCTTTTGGTCAAATTGGCCTAGTTAAACCAATATCCTAAGTATAATTGACATTAATTGACATCAGTGGAGCATTAATTGCCATCATCCAGTCACACCCACGCCTACCTACAGTCAAGGAGGCTAACTAGAGCACTCTGGGGGTGATCTAAGTGACATTAATGCACCTAATTGCTAACTGGTGGTTACAATCAGTTCAACCAGTCAGTTAAGGCGCCTCTTGTCATTAAATATAGTATTTAATGATTATTTAATTATTATTTATTATTATTTAATGATCTGGAGTCAACAAGGCGCCTCCATCAACTTCTGATGGTCAGTTCAACTTCAGTTAATCTCATCGGGGTTCATTGAAGTCATGGAGCACTAGCACTTGATGGTTGGCTTACTATGACATGTGTTTGATCTCCTTCAGTTGAGATTCAATCATTTATTGCACTTCGACTTCAATTAGGGTTTGGTGAGTCAATTAGGGTTTTGATCAAGTGGTTAACTGAGTGTGAACCAATGGTTGAGAGTTAGTTAAGCTAGACTCACTCACCGAATTCGAATTGTCTCCTTAGGTATTTGAATTCTTCATGGAGTTAAGCTATTGCTTGACATTGGTATTGTAACCATTCATTGTTTATTAAATATACAGAAAGGAAACCAATTTCGGTTCCGATTAACACCATTTCATGAGTATTTGTTGATTATTCTTTCATGAGATTTATTCTTAGTTCCTAGATCATGTGCAAGAATTAATATGGTATCAGAGCATACCGCGGGATGAAGATCAATCTCTCAAAAACAAGCTTTTTGACAGATTTCTCCATGAAAAGTGAGCAATAGCTCAAAATTCCAGCACTGCACCAAAAGCCAAGGCTTACCACTCAATATCC
>LPNX010444881.1:184055-213869 GCA_001517045.1 Pseudotsuga menziesii
CCCTGACCACAAGTTCGACCGGGGGAAGGCAAACCGAGCTACAAGCATATTGGGTCTGATACATTCTGGTATTAGTGTTCCAATGCCTGTCACATCCATGAATGGATCAAGGTACCTCCTTACTTTTATTGATGATTTTTCAAGGTATACATGGGTTTTCTTTCTCAAAAAGAAATCAGAAGTATATGAAAAAATTTCTGAATTGAAGGCCTTGATAAAAAATGCCTCTGGGATTAAGATCAAGATCTTGAGATCTGATAATGGAGGGGAGTATGTCAGTAATGAGTTGCTGTATATTTCCTCCCAAAGTTCTATTCAGGTCCAACATTCAATTCCCTACACTCCCCAGCAGAATGGAGTAGCGGAAAGGAAGAACCGGTCTCTCAAAGAGATGACCACCTGTATGTTGGAGTCAAAGAAGCTTGCTACAAATTTGTGGGCTGAAGCCATGCATGCTGTAGCATACATTTAGAACAGGGTTCCACATTCTTCAGTGAAAGGAAAGACTCCTTTCAAAGCATACTTCGAACACAAGCCAGATGTGTCGAACCTACGGGTGTTTGGGTCCACTGCATGGGCCCGGATTCCGCTTGATAAAAGAAGGGCTTTGCAACCGCAGAGCATAGAATGTCTGTTTATTGGGTATCCTGATGAATCTAAAGGATTCAAGTTGCTAGATATCAATTCCAAACAGATCATCATCGAGAGAAGTGTCAAGTTCGATGAGCCTCTTCAGGAGGTCGAACTAGTGAAGGAGAAAACTGCTGAATTTCCTTCCTATTCCACTGAATATTTGGATGATGAAATTGGGGGTGATGACCGTGATTTGGATCCTCTGATTTCTGATATCGGTGTGCAGAAATCATCAGAACCTGAAGTGCAAAATCATCTTCCTACATGGGCCCAAAAGACACTCTCCTCCGCAGGAGACAACATTGGAAATCCGAATGATCCAAGGAGAACCCGGTCTGATTTCCAAAGAGCAGGCATTGCGCTCTCTTGTTCTAATATTTTTCTGTCCAAAACTTGTTGTTTGATGATTATTTCAGATCCAAAATCCTACTACCATGCTCGGAATGATCTGAGATGGAAAGTTTCCATGGATGAAGAGATGAATTCTCTTCAGAAAAACACTACTTGGGAGCTAGTTTCTCTTCCTCCGGGAAGGAAATTGGTTCAATGCAAGTGGGTGTTTTGGACAAAGTTTGCTGTTGATGGAAGCACATAAAAATATAAGGCAAGGCTGGTAGAAAAAAAATTCTCTCAGGTCCAAGGAGTGGACTACCATGATACCTTTGTACTAGTTGCAAAAATGGACTCCATCCGTCTTGTTTTGGCTATTTCTACATCCAAGCACTGGGAGGTGCATCACATGGATGTTAAGTCAGAATTTCTGCATGGAGATCTTCATGAGGAGATATACATGAAGCAGCCTGAGGGATACATCACTGATCCATCTTTGGTTTGCAAGCTAAAGAATTCACTATATGGGTTAAAACAGGCCCCAAGAGAGTGGTATTCCAAGATGGATGCCTTCCTTCTCTCGCAAAACTTTCAGAGATGTAGATCAGATCCAAATGTGTATTTACAGCAGCATGATGGTCATATAATTATCATTTTTTTATATGTTGATGACTTACTGATCACAGGTAGCACAATTGCCTCCATTTCAGCCATCAAAACTGCTCTCCACAATGCCTTTGAAATGAGTGATTTGGGCTTCTAAAACAATTTTTGGGGCTCGAAATCAAGCAAAATTCTGATGGGATTATGGTCACTTAGTCCAAATACATTTCAGACCTGTTAGTCAAGTTTAACATGGCTGAATGTAGGCCTACACCATTCCCTTTCCTTTCAGGGATCAGCCTTGAAGAAGGAAAACACACACCTCCCATGGACTGCACTATCTATCGACAGCTGATTAGTAGCTTGTTGTACTTGACACATTCTAGGCCTAATATTTGTTATGCCATGAATGCTATATCAAGATACATGCAGTAGCCTCATGATATTCATTGGAAGGAAGCCAAGAGGATCCTCCAGTACATTCAAGGAACCAGGACATACGGCATTCACTATGATGCAGACTCCGAGTTAGAGCTGTTTGGATACACAGATTCTGATTGGGCGGGTGTTTCTATTGATTGGAATTCAAATTATGGATATGTATTCATGTTTGGTGTTGGCCCTATTTTTTGGTCAAGCAAAAAGCAGGCTTCCAAAGCACTATCTTCAGCAGAGGCCGAGTATCGAGGAGCGGTGAATGCTTGCATCCAAGCAGTTTGGTTGCAAGGCATTCTTTCAGAGTTTGATCTTGGTAGTACTTTGTCCACTATCCTATTTTGTGACAACCAGAGTGCTATTAAGATATCCATGGATCCAGTTACCAAGCAGAGGACCAAGCATGTAGAGATTCACATGCACTACATCAGGGAGCTAGTGCATGACAAGACCATCATTCTACAATACTACCCGACTGATGAGCAGATTGTAGACATCTTCACCAAGAGCTTTTCAGAAAAGAAGTTCACTTACCTCCGTTCACTATTGGGGGTGAGTTCATCAGGGTGATCCAGACTACTTTCAGTGTTCAGCTTGAGGGGGGGGTTTTCCCACTGGGTTTTCCCTCTTTTCCTCACCTAGTTTGTTTTGAGCATTGTTTCAGTTTCAGCATTGTACAGGTCACCTATGGCCTTAGTTTCCAGGGCCCTAGCATTTTATGCATCTATGTTTTCTAACTCTTCCTGAGTATAGCTTAAGGGGGGCTGTTGGAGACATTTACCATCATACACACTCTTTTGGTCAAATTGGCCTAGTTAAACCACTATCCTAAGTATAATTGACATTAATTAACATCGATGGAGCATTAATTGACATCATCCAATCACACCCACACCTACCTACAGTCAAGGAGGATAACTTAGCCTTCTCCTACAGCCAAGGAGGCTAAATGGAGCACTCTGGGGTGATCTGAGTGACATTAATGCACCTAATTGCTAACTGGTGGTTACAATCAGTTCAACCAGTCAGTTAAGGTGCCTCCTGTCATTAAATATATTATTTAATGATTATTTAATGATTATTTATTATTATTTAATGATCTGGAGTCAACAAGGCGCCTCCACCAACTTCTGATGGTCAGTTCAGCTTCAGTTAATCTCATCGGGGTTCATTGAATTCATGGAGCACTAGCACTTGATGGTTGGCTTGCTATGACATGTGTTTGATCTCCTTTAGTTGAGATTTAGTCATTTATTGCACTTTGACTTCAGTTAGGGTTTGGTGAGTCAATTAGGGTTTTGGTCAAGTGGTTAACTGAGTGTGAACCAATGGTTGGGAATCAGTTAAGCTAGAATCACTCACTGAATTCGAATTGTCTCCTTAGGTATTCGAATTCTTCGTGGAGTTAAGCTATTGCTTGACATTGGTATTGTAACCATTCATTGTTTATTAAATATACAGAAAGGAAACCAATTTCGGTTCTGATTAACACCATTTCATGAGTATTTGTTGATTATTCTTTCATGAGATTGATTCTTAGTTCCTAGATCATGTGCAAGAATTAATATTCTATTCATCTCGTTTATTTACTATTAAGGCGTGTATACCAAATGTTATTCAACCAAGTAACAGTGTTGATTAATTCTCGTAGTACTCATAAAAAAAAGCTAACAATGTTGATTGATTCTGGTAGTACTCAAATTTCACTGTAAATTAGCCAAAGTTCTCAATTGCTTTGTATATCCAGCACCAGAGTTTCAAGTAATGATTGCAGATGGAGGAACTATCAATAGCTCAAGGAAATTCCATAATATCAATCTTACTGTGGGGGGGGAATATATTGAATATTCCTATGATTTCTATCCCAATGGATGGTACTGATGCTATCTTAGGGGTTTAATGGTTACAATCACTAGAACATTGGTTTTTAATTTTCAAGAACTTTTCATGAAATTTTCTTGGGAAGGAAAGAATTTGAATTAAGGGGTATCACAGGGAATCCAAGTAATGTGATAAGATATAATGGTATGACAGAATTGTTGAAATGGACATTAAGTTGTAATTGCACAATTATGCTCATTAGATGTTAAAACATCTAATCTTCCTATTCCATTGGATCTCCAAAGTGTCACTGATAAGAACTCCAAAGTATTTGAAGTTGTTCCGAAAGGTCTTCCACCTACTCGAGATTTTAATCATGTTATTCACTTAATTCCAGGAAGTGTTCCTTCTAACATTAGGTCTTACATATACCTTTATGGAAAGAAAAGTGAAATTGAGTGTATGGTTGAATAAATGTTAAAGGATAACATAATTAGGCATAACTGAAGTTCTTACTCTGCACCAGTGGTAATGGTACACAAGAAGAAGGGATCATGGTGTATGTGTCTAGATTATAGAGAGCTCAATAAGATTACCATTAAAGATAAGCTCCCCATTCCTGTCATTGGTGAATTGTTAGATGAACTTCATTGAGTAGTTTACTTCACAAAGTTGGATCTATGTTCAAGATATCATTAGATTAGAATGAATAAAGAAGACATCCCAGAAATAACATTTAGAACTCATGAAGGTCAATATGAATTTCTAGTCATGCCTTTTGGCCTTACGAATGCACCTTCAACATTTCAACGTTTGATGAATTTTGTTTTCAAGCCCTTCCTAGGAAAATTTGTGTTGGTATTTTTTAATGATATACTAATCTATAACAAGTATTGGGAAGAACATTTTCAACATGTTCACAAGATTCTACAACTACTCAAGGAGCAACAACTATCTGTAAAACCTTCCAAATGTTTCTTTGGGGTAAATGAGGTAGAGTATTTGGGTCATATTGTATCCGATGAAATTGTTAAGGTAGACCCTAACAAAATTAAATCCATGTTGGACTAGCCAATTCCCAAAACCTTGAATATTCTTGGAGTATTCTTAGGTTTGAAAGGGTAGTACCGCAAGCTTTTTTGGAACTATGGAAGACTAAAAACACCTCCAACAACATTATTGAATAATGAATCCTTTTCAACACTCTAGAGGAAACTCAATCATTTGAACAACTTAAAGAGGCATTTTGCAAAGCTCCTATTTTGACCGCACCAGACTTCACAAAATCCTTCATTATGGAATGTGATGCCTTAGCAAATGGAATCGTTGTTGTTCTAATGCAAGAAGGATGACCCGTTACTTTTGAAAGTCATGAAATCAAGTGAAACAACTTATAGAAACCCATTTATGAAAAGGAAATGATGGAAATACTACATGCATTTAAGAAATGGCATCCTTACCTAATAGGTAGGAACTTCAAGATCAAAATAAATCATGATAAACTTAAATACTTCTTGGAACTGGGAGAAACCTCCTGCAATAAATAATGAAAATGCAAGATATAACAGAAATAACAGAACACAGAAGGAATTTATTGACCGTGGGCCACTTTGAGGGGGGAACATCCTTTGAGAAAGCTAAATACAAATAACTCATGGCTCCTTCCTTGGCCTCAACACATACTCATATAGTAAGTATAGTCTAAACAACTATTACTCCCCATGACTATGGGATAAACCAATATACTCACGGGACGACTTACAAAGCATATGCACCCAACAAAAATATACTAACAAAGGAAAGAGAAGGGTTGACATGGGTTCCTAACATCCCATCCCTCTTAAAAAATATTTGTCCCCAAAGCTTTAGATGTGGAAATTGTTATTGAATCTGAAGGAGAGGTTCCCATGTACCATCCTCTAGTTGCATTCTGTGACACTGAATTAATACCTCTATGATGGATCGAGAGTGAAGATAACGAGTGAGCCTATTGAGGATGGCCTCTGAGTCCAAAATCATGGATCCTTCATTATTGAATTCTAGTAAAACAGTTTGTTCTCTGATGTTAGTGCCAATAACTTCCATAAGACAAGAGGCATGAAATACTAGGTGAACATGAGAAGAAGGAGGAAGTTCCAATTGATAAGCAACAGAACCAATCTTCTGAAGAACCTTATATGGCCCATAGAAATTTGGAGCCATAATATGAAACCCTTTTAGTTTGAGGGAGGATTGCTTGTAAGGATGTAGATGAAGAAAAAACATATCATCGACTTGAAAAGTGCGCTCAAAATGGTGTTGATCGGCTTGTTGTTTCATTCAGTTTCTTTCCATGTGAATATTTTCTTGCAAAATGTGAAGAATTTGATCTCAGTTTAGAGAACTGTGCCAAATTCCTGAACTGGTGAACTGCTATGGGTGTATGGAAGGAGCACTAGCGGTTCCTGGCCATAGACTGCTTCATATGGAGTCATTCTAGATGTAGTGTGGCAGGATGCATATTACCACCATTCAAAGAGAGGGAGCCACTTTTCCCACTGATATTGTTGTTCAAAGGTGAATCAATGAATATAAGTTTCCAAACAGTTTTTGATAACTTCAGTCTGACCATCTATTTGTGGGTGATACACTAAACGCATCTTCAATTTGGTGCTAGTGTGGTGAAATAGTTATGTCTAAAAATGACTTATGAAAGTTGCATTACGATCTAAGACAATGGAAGAAGGGATTCCATGAATACGGAAGACCTTGTCCATGAAAATTTGTGCTACTGAGAATGTGGTATATGGATGGTTAAGGGAACAAAAATGACTATATTTGGAGAGGAGATCAACCACAACCAAGATAATTGTCTTCCCTCCATATTTAGGGATCCCTTCAATGAAATCCATCGAAATATCTGCCCAATTATGTGTAGGGATGGGAAAGGGTTCAAGAAATCCCGGAAGGAGTGTCATTTCACCTTTTTGGCACTAGCAGGTATCACATTCATCCACCATATGTTGAATTTCCATTTTCATTCCCTTCCAAAAGAAGTTACGTCATGCCCGTTGATACGTTTTGAGGAACCCAGAGTGCCCTGCCGATGGAGAAGCATGGAGTTCATAGAAGACATCATGTTGAAGATATTTTCTCTAGGGAAGAACTAGAAGACCCTTGTATCTCATAGAAACGCCATACCAAGAGTAATGTGGTACAACAAAAGGGTTAGTGTCCAACCATTGGATGTTTTCAGATAATGAATAGTCATTGACATATCCTTGCTAAACATATTGCAACCAATTTGGAATAGGCATAGAAATAGATGAAAGAGAAACATGGTCATCAAATGTGCAAGAAACACCACAAGATTTTCCTTACCCTTCTTGCAAGTGATCTCATAGCCATAACCCATGAGTTTTCTAACCCATTTTTGTTGTGTTAGGGATGAGACCCGTTGTTCCGGGAAATGTTTCAGACTCTGGTGATTAGTCTCAATCCATAAATGATTCCCTAATAGGTATGGCCACCACTTCTGTACTGCATGGAAAATAGCCATCATTTCCTTCTCATATGTAGATGAGGCTAAATTATTATCGAAAAGGGATTTGGTGGTGAATGCAATGGGATGTTCATCTTGAAGGAGAACAACACCAAGTCCATTGTCACAAGCATCACTCTCAATAGTGAAGGGCTTGGAAAAATTAGGCATAATTATAACAAGTTTGGTACACATAGCGTGTTTCAGTTTGTCAGATGCACACTCAACAACATGTTCGCATGTAAAATCATTCTTTTTCAATAGAGTTTTTAATGGAGATGAAATATTCCCATAATCCTTGACAAACTTGCGGTAGTATCTAGTCAGTCCCAAAAACCACAAAGGCTCTTCAGTGTCTCAGGATGTGGACAATTTTTCATGGCACTTATTTTGGCAGGTTCGATGCAAACCCCTTGTGTTGAAACAATATGAACAAGATACTCTACTTCCTCCTTCCAAAAAACACATATAGATCGTTTGGTACAGAGATGATGATAACAAAAAAGTTGCAGTATAATATCCATGTTGGAGATGCTTAGCTCATGTTTTACTATAGATGAGGATATCATCAAAGAATACCATAATGAAGTTACGCAAGTAGGGCCATAGTATTTTGTTCAACAATGCCTAGAATGTGGAAGGAAAATTATTAAGGCCAAAGGGAATGACCAAAAACTCATAGTGGCCATCATGTGTGTGGAAATCCATTTTAGGGAATATCATCCTCATTAACCCGAATTTGGTGATACCCAGCACAAAGATCCAACTTGAAGAAAAAATGAGCACAATGAAGGTCATCAAGAATCTCATAAATAATAAGAATAGGAAACTTATCCTTTATTGTGATGTGATTAAGAGCTCGGAATTCAATGCATAGGAACCATGACCCATATTTGTTTTGGACAAGAATAACTAGTGAAGAAAAGGAACCGGTACTAGGGCGAATAATACCTTGCTTCAGTAAGTCCCAAACAAGCCTCTCAATCTATATATTTTAGTTAAATGGGTAGTGATAGGGCCTAATGTTGGGAGGGACACTTCCAAGAAGGAGAGAAATATGATGGTCCTATGGTCTTGAAGGTGGAAATCCCACTGGTTTCGCAAAGACATGTTCATATTGATACAAAATTTGTTATAGATCCAAGGGAGTATTGGAGAATGATGATGGTTGCATATGAATGGAATTGAGCTCAGCGATGACATCATGTGAATCCTTATTAAGGATATTTTCCATGCGATGTGAATTGATGATGATGAGATACCCTAGTTTTAATCCCTTCAATGTGTGTTTTTTCCCATTGACTGAAAACTGCATCCAAAGTTTAACAAAATCCCATAAGATAGGTCCAAGTGTGCATAACCATTGAGCTCCCAAAACCACATCACATCTTCCTAAGGGAAAGGAAAACATGTTGGAGTGCAAGTTATAATATCCAATAGAGATACACACATTGCAACACTTCCCCTTGCAAGGTAAGATTCCCCCATTGGCAATCATGACTTCAAAACATGAGCAGGGATGGACAAAACAATCAGCCTGTTTGGCAATTTGAGGATTAATGAAGTTATGAGTGCTACCAGAATCAATGAGTATTGTAAGAGGGAGATTATTGAAGACACCCTTGACCTGCATGATTTGTGGGGTGGTGACTCCGGCTAATGCATGGAGAGACATCTCTTGGTGGTCATCCTGAGAAGGAGGGTCAATAGGGGGCTGCTAAATATCAGCTTTATCATCTATTGGATCCTGAGAATATTCACAAATTTCATGTGCAGTAAAAGAATCTACATCCAAGAGATAGATATTTTGCTTAGCACATCTATGTCCCCAGGTGAATTTCTCATCACAATTGTAACAAAGCCTTTTTTCTCTACGTGTCTGCATCTCGACTTCAGACAAATGCTTGATAGGAACGGTTCCAGGAGGTGGCATGATTGGAGGTCTTTGGGAAACCATATTTTGGAATGGAACAAAATTGGATTTGGAGCACTATTGAGCTATGATCTTGTCCTTCTCCAACTTAGTCAACCCTAGGGATTCCATAATTGTGTTGGGACAGAACATTTAAACCTCATATCAGATTGCATCCTTGAAACCAATGATAAAAAAGTCCTGTAGAATGCATTAGACAATCCTTTTTGTGATTGACCAGTTTCTCAAATCCAGTCTGATACTCTCTCACAGTGCCAGTTTGGAAAATTTTATTGAGTGCTCATGTGAAGTAATCAAAATCACTAGGTCCAAATCATTGGAAAAGGAGTTGGAAAAAAACTTTCCACTTTGGCTCTTCATGAGCCTTGATGTACTAACAGAACCATTGAAGGGATTCATGTTATGAATGAAAGGATGAAAGTGGGAATTTGTTGACATGAAAAGGGTTATGCATATTGAAATATTGTTCTTCCTTGTATATCCATCCAGTTGGATCATCACCATTGAAGCGAGGGAATTAAAACTTCGACCCATGAAATATTGCTGGAAGAAGAGAACCCAGTGTGTGTAGAAGACTTTGGATGTTGTCTATTGTTCATGGTTGAATGTTGAAGATGGAGGTTGAGAATTTTTTCATCCAGATCTTGGAGTTTCGTCTTGAGGGCGGCAAGTTCATCTTCCATTTGTTTGTTTGCTCCTGCATGGGTGACAACCATAACTAGGACTTTTTTTTAGGGGGTAGGTGCGGGGGGTATTAGAATTTGAATGCCATTTAATTCCATTTAGATATTCAAGAAGAGAGTTATAATAATGTTTGAAATAAATAGATGGAGAATGAAGATACAAACTGAACAAAACAAACCACAAAGGAAACAGACAAGTATTCCTCAAGAATTTACAGTATCATTCACAATAATAAAATTCGGTGTTACAATAGTTTACATAGGAAAAGAATTTGAATGCATGACATTCAATTCGAATATATCCACTAGATATGAATATAGCTAACTATCCATCTAACTCATGGCATCTTAATCAATGTCAGAGTCTAACAGATCAACTCCCAGATGTCCAACAACTCAAACAATCAGTGATAGCTAGTAAACTAAGTGCAACTGAGTGTGGTAGGTGGGAAAAGGTGCCTGCTCCACATGCATCCATGCAAAGCTTGTGCTAGCTAACTGATTGTGAAATAACTGAAAGTAACTAGGGGTTAACTGAGACTAACTAGTACGAAGTCCAACTAACTGAAGTAGGTTGGTGTTGGGACTCCTAGTGGCTCTTAAAATGTAGGGATTGGTCTAGGAGGTGCCCAAACTGATGCATGCACATGCAATAAGTGGAAGTTAACCTCTAGTAGTAATCTCCACACTCCAGTTACTGGTACATGTGGCCCCATTAGGCCAAGTGGACCCAATGGTACTAGTGGACCCAATTAATTAATTAAGGTTCCGAAGTTAGGCTAAATAATCTAATAGATAGTATGGTCAAGGGAGGATTAATAATCCTAACACCCCCCCTAAATCCTAACTTGGACAACTGTGGGACCTGGTAACAATACCATAGGTCACCCAAATACAATCTAAAAGACAGGATGTTGCTTAATACAACTGAGGAAATAGGGGAAAACCTCATGGGAAATCCCCCCCCCTCAAAATAAGCAGGAATACAAATTTTGAAAAAACTTGTGAAAATTTTTGCTACTATTTGCAACACTATGTAGCAGCAGTATCTTGGTTCTGTGCAGGTGAACCCATGAATCCAAACAAATTGATTATGTCTGGAGGAATATTCCTCTTTGGAAGAAGAACAATGCACTCAACTGAATCAAAAATATAAACAGCTGCACAGTGAAAACTGGACCCATGTAGAGCAGCTGAAATCATCTGAAGAGAGAGCAAAGGTGCTTGAGAATTCAAACCATGTGAGGAACACCCAAGAAAATGATATATTGTAGACTTTAACAGAAAACCATGAGTGGTAAAATCATCCCCAAGTGTTAGGAGAAAGTGTCCAGGTGGATGTAGAATGTCTTCCTCTTTACTGAGGAGATGAGCATGTGACCAAAGGTAGAGAAGCCCTGGGACTGTGGAGAGAAAATGCTTGAGCTCCATAATCTGATATAGATTTGCAAATTTAAAATATCAAATAATTTACAAAATATAATATCAGCAATCTCATAAGAGAAAACTAACATCGAATCCTCAACAACAAAATTGAAGGAGACTTGCGATGCTTGATTTGTCACACCAAAATTGATGAAACTTGTTACAAGCAATATTGTAAGCTCTTGAATCTTAAAACCTGAACCACATATTATCATATCAAAAAATAAATCAGATCCAAAAATTTTCATATCAGATCCAAAATTGTGAAGTGAAATCAAATACCCAACTACAATTTTGAAGGAGACTTGTGGTACTTGATTTGTCACGCCAAAATTGATGAAACCAGCTACAAGCAGTACTGAAAGCTCATAAACCTGAAATATTGAACCAAGTAATATCAGATCAGATCCAAATAATATCATGTCATATCCAATAAATTTCATATCATATCCAAGAGTTTGCTCCACTAAGATGGTAGATCCACAATTTTCTCCTTCTTCAAAATTCTGAATATCGGTGCATGCAATCATGTAGAAATTTGTTGGAAGCTCAAGATCAATGAGAGTGAATGGATCACTCCTACAACCTGAAATTATTTCCAAAATATACAAATATTTACAAAATATAATATCATCAAACTCATGAGAGAAAATTGACATCAAATCCCCAGCAGAACTTTTGAAAGAGATTTTTGGTACTTGTTTCTTCACACCAAAATTGATGAGAACAACTACAAGCAGTACTGAAATCTCTTGAACCCTAGAACCAAGTAATATCATATCAGATCCAAATAAGATCATATCATATCCAATAAATTCCATATCATATCCAGGAGTGTGCTCCACTGAGCTGGTAGATGCATAATTTTCTCCTTCTTCAAAACCTTTGAAAGAGATTTTTGGTACTTGTTTCTTCACACCAAAATTGATGAGAATAGCTACAAGCGATACTGAAATTTCTTAAAAATTAGAACCAAGTAATATCATATCATATCCAAATAATATCATATCATATCCAATAAATTTCATATCATATCCAAGAGCGTGCTCCACCGAGATGGTAGATGCACAATTTTCCTCTTCTTCAAAACCCTAAGTATCAGTGCATGTAATCATGTAGTTATTTGTTGGAAGCTCTAGATCAATGAGAGTGAATGGATCACCCCTACAATATGATATTATTTCCAAAATATCCAAATAGTTACTTATGTTCACACCAGCAACATCATTAGAGACAGAGAAATCAAATTCCTCACCCTTTCTTGGAGAAATCACCGGTAAACTATGCACCGAATTTATAATAGAAGAATCACTGGAGAATTTTTGAATAGAATGGAAGGAGAGATTTTATTCAACAGTGGATATTTTAATGTCTTCTTCTGGATCATCCATGTGAGAATATGAGATATCAGATATCTCATACACTTTCAAAGCAACAAGAGAAGGAGTCACTCCAGGGAGACTTTCTTCAATTCGAATTGACTGTGAGGAAGATTTTGCTTCCTCTTCATCTTGAACAACTTCAGAAGAGAGATTAGAGGCCGATAATTTTGAGTAAATAACTCTTGTGGTTTTGAATTTGCTCCCCATATTGCTATAACAATCCTCATTGTGCTTCCCAAATATTCTATCCATTTCTATCCAGAGATCCTTTGGGTATTCTGCAAACTCAATAAGGTTTATAAGCAAGCTTTGGAAAAAAGTCCCACATATTGCTCCATAATCTCTATCACCGTCATTTATCCAGTATTTCTCATATTCATAAGACTCTTTACCAAGTCCCATAGATACCTCATAGAGACCTTGCCTCTTCAAAGATGCAATAATCTTCGACTTCCATTTTGAATATCTTGTGGATGGAGTAAGAAGAGGAACTGATAATATTGAATCCATATGAAGTTGAACCTGCAAAATATCACTGCAAATCTAAAAATATATGAAATGTTAGAGTTGTGATTTTTCTCTCGACATGAACATATTTTCAGGGTTTGTCACGCCCTCTCTGCTGCTCTGAATAAATCCAAAGCTAGCAAATCATCATAGGGTACTTCTGTGGAAACCCAACTACTTCTAATGTTCGATGGGGAGAAACAAGCATGAAACCTGCCTAAGAAGGCTCTGATACCATATTAGAATTTGAATTCCATTTAGATCTTCAAGATGAGAGTTATAATAATGTTTGTAGCAAATAGATGGAGAATGAAGATACAAACTGAACAAAACAAACCACAGGGGAAACGGACAAGTATTGCTCAGGAATTTACAGTATCATTCATAATAATAAAATATGGTGTAACAATAGATTACATAGGAAAATAATTCGAATGCATGACATGTAATTTGAATCTATCCACTAGATCTGAATGTAGCTAAATGACCATCTAACTCATGGTGTCTCAATTAATGTCAGAGTCCAACATATAAACTCCCAGATGTCCAACAACTCAAACAATCAATGACAGCTAGTTAACTTCGTGCAACTGAGTGTGGTAGGTGGGAAAAGGCACCTACTCCACATGCATCCATGCATTATCCATGAAAATATTGTTCTAGCTAACTAATTGTGAACTAACCGAAAGTAACTGGGGGCTAACTGAGACTAACTAGTACTAATTGAAGTAGGTTGGTGTTGGGACTCCCCAGGGCTCCTAAAATGTAGGGATTGGTCTAGGAGGAACCCAAACTAATGCATGCACATGCAGGAAGTGGCAGTTAACCTCTAGAAGTGTTACCCACACTCCAGTTACTGGTACATGTGGCCCCATTAGGCCAAGTGGACCCAATGGTACTAGTGGACCCAATTAATTAATTAAGGTTCCTAAGTTAGGCTAAATAATCTAATAGACAGTATGGTTAAGGGAGGATTAATAATCCTAACAGGAGAGTGGGTAGAAAAAAGAAAACAAAAATAGAAAAGGAAAATTTGGAGTTGGGCTAAGCTCTTATGGTTAATTAAGGTTTGACTAGGTTTTGAACACTTTATGAGAGATAGGGAAGCAGAAAATGGGGATTTCAGAAGCAGGTTGAAAGAATTAGAAATTTTTTTCAAAGAGGGGAAAAGAAGTAGTAATAGGAAATGAACATTGTGGAAAAATTTGAAGGTGACCAGGTGAGAATCGAAGAAGTTATGGAAAACCCTAAAAATAAACAAATGTGGGATTTCTAGATTTGGAAAGTGCAATTTGGGATAGGATCCTCAAGGAAGGAAATATGTAGAATGGAATTATAGGGGTTCCAGTGAATTTTCAAGGGAAACAGATCTAAAGCAAATAAGATATGGGGAAAAAATAGAAATTTATACTCCTTTTCTTCTTCTTTTTCGGTTGAATTGATCTGTGACGGTTTTGGACAAATGCAATATGCTATCTATCAACTGGAAATAAATATGAACCCTAGGTATGTTCGTCTTCATATAGTTCCAGGGGATTCACTCGAACACCAATGTTGTCTAACGACTTGCATTTAGGTGCAGTACCCCTCGGTCCACGACTCAAGTAAAATTGATAACCGCTTTTGCACAAACGACAACTCTTGGTTTACCTCATGGGTAGAAACTAGTCAATCAAGTAGGCTCATTTTCCTTTTTCGTTAGAAGATCCTCTCAATGGCCAGCTACTTTGGGTTTCCTATGGTACTCCTCACAATGGGTTTTACGGCTATGCCCATGTACTTCCCACAATTAAGCAAATAGGGGTTATTCCCAGATCCAAACTTGCGATTGAAATGAAATATACAGATGTAAAGAAGAAGAACTATTGCAATAATCACAGTAATGGGAAGCCACTGCAAAAAAAAATGGCATAAATTCCACCCAATGATCCCAAGAAAGTGCTCTGATAACAGATGGGATAAACCTCCTGCAATAAATAATGAAAATGAATGATATAATAGAAGTATAACAACACAGAAGGAATTTATTAATCGCAAGTCACTTCGAAGGGGAAACCTCCTTTGAGCAAGCTCAATACAAATAAATTGTGGCTCCGTCATTGGCCTCAACACATACTTATATACTACGTCTAATTAAACAAATATTACTCCCCATGAATGTGGGATAAACCAATATACTCACAAAACGACTTATAAAGAATATGTGTCCAACAACAATATACTTACAAAGTAAAGAGAAGGTTTGACATGGGTTCCTAATTTGAACATAGACTATATTCAAAAGAACAACAAAAATGGGTAACCAATATGTTGGGATATGAATTTGAAATCATCTATAAAAAAGGAACCAAAATGTGGTGGTATATGCACTCTCTAGAAAAGATGAGGATGTTGAGGCATTAGTTTTTGTGATTTCGATTATACAACCCGATTGGGTAGTAGTAGCAAGGGAATAATGGAAGAATGACCTATCTAAATGTACACTTGTTCCAAAGATACAAAAGGATCCCAATATATCAAATACTTTTGTTTGGAAAAATGATTCACTATGGTATAAGGATTGCTTATATATATGTAAGAACTTCCAACTCAAAAAAAAAGATCCTTTTGGGATTACACACCTCTCCTATAGGAGGGCACTCAGGATTCCTAAAAATGTACCATAGGTTCAAGAAATAATTATTTTGGGAAGGACTTAAATATGATGTTCAAATGTTCGTGGAATAATGTTTGGTTTGTAAATAAGGTTGAATCAGTTAAGACCCTCAGTATTTTACAACCATTGGAAGATCACCTAGAGCACCAACAAGAATTTCTCCAATTACTAAAGGAAAACTTGGCTATGGAAAAAAACATGATGAAATGAAAAGAAAATCAACATCACAATGAAAGGAGTTTTGAAGAAAAGGATTGGGTATTTCTAAGGTTTCAACCTTATAAGAATATGTCCCTCAAGCAACAAAATAAAGACAATAAATTAGCACCAAAGTACTATGGTCCTTATAAAGTGTTGCAGAAGATTGGTGGTATGGATTACAAATTGGAGCTCTCTTCATCTTCAAGGGTACACCTAGTATTCCATGTTTCATGCTTAAAGAAGATAATAGGAGACAAGATCCCAATTAAAACTATGTTGTTGGATATTTATAAAAAAGGAAACTCCATATTGGAACATGAACAAATCATTGAAACAAGGAACTAACAACTACGCAATTGGGCTATTACTGAGTACCTCATCAAGTGGAAGAACTTACGAGTTGAAGATTTGACATGGGAAGATGAGTCCTTTATACAGAAGCATCCACAATTAATCAAGCATTGAGGACAACACTTGCTTGAAGGGGAGGGGCATGGTAAGTTCTAATTGTTGCCACATTACCCCCTACATTGTGTCTCATTACATATTAGTTATGTCGTCTTGGGTCCATTTGTTCTAATTGTACCTGTTTATATCCTATATATAGTAAGGAGACCTTTTCATCTGTATCATCTCAACTTGTCTTGTATTTTGTACTTAGTACATTGTATAAGAAGGTTTCCCCTATAAGAGGATTTCTATTCATCTCTTTTCTTTATTATTAAGGCATGGATTACTCTTTTTTGGTCTATTTATGTTATTTTTGTACTCTTTCTAGGACTTGGTTGCATAACATAAGACATGCTCATATAGAAATATTTCATACCCTAATATGTTTTAGATAGCCATCATACTTGTTGCACCTAATTATATATCACAATGCCCCTTATTTTCAATATTTGGAGTTGAAGACAATGTATGCTATAGGGGTATAGTTACTAGTCTATCAATGGACCAACATAACCCTCAAAGCACTTGGAGATCAAGGCTTTGAATCTTTTGCGGACATGTTTATGTTCATGGTTTATTTCTTCTTGTGTAGTGAAATTCCACCCAAAATATTCCCCCAATATAGAAGTTGGTGTAGCTAAGTGAAGACCTAGATTTCAAGATTGGTTTATATACAAAGACCACATAGTTATAAGAGTCTATAGATTTGAATATGAGCCCTACTTCTTGCCTGCATTCAGGACCCCAAGAATATTTTCACTTAAATATATAAGGAAAAGGTTTTTTTCATATCAAATACATTTTGTTAAACTCAAGCACCCTATAACTTTCAAGCTATCCAAGGAGGTAGTCCCATTCATAGTCAAGACTAGTAGTGATTTACGAAAAATGGAGATGTTGAAATAGTTATGCCTAGCCAAGGGTTAAAATGTACTTATGATCCACATTGGGTCATTTCTAAGAAAAGACTAGAAAACAAAAATTTTGCTTATAATCATTAAGCCACATCCAGAATGGGTGAAAATAGAAACTTTGAACACATGGGAGAAGGTAAATACAATAATATGGAATAATACAAAGAAATATGCACAAGATAAAGCAGGAATAACATAGATCCATACAAAAGTGGTCCCTACACCACATAAGCAAGAAGTAGGTGCCAAGATAACAACTTTAGAAAGACACAATAATATGGACATAGATGAACCTGAAGTAGAACATGAAAGTAAAAACAGAAAAATAGGGGGAGAGGCAGATGTTATAGCCCAAAATGACACATCTCTTCCTATGACCACTTTCCCATGATTTTGTTGCATGTCGACACTTCCATGATGACACTTCATGAAAGTCCTTGAAAGTCACTGAAAAAACACCTAACTTGGAGGAACCATATCTGAAGTTCTGTAACTCCGTTTGACCTCTTATCTACACAGTTGGAAAGGTATTTAAGTCAAAAAAAAATTCCAGAAGACTCTAAAGTCTAAAAATTCCTAGAAGTACAATTAAAAGGAGAATAATTGACCTATTCATGACTTGGAATACATGGTACCCATGCATTTCACCTCTGTGCTCGTGAATTTCCATTCATGCTACCCGTGAATACACCAAATTACTATTGTATTCACAAATTTTATGCAAGTCAACCCATGAATCCATTTAAATTCGGGAATGTTGTCATTGCAGCCTGTGAATATCGCTTTGCATTTGTGACTAATGTCAATACAACCCATGAATATGTCCTGTACATGTCAAAATCAATGTTTCTCGAATTTTGGGTAGTTTGGGTGGTTATGCAACCGACTCCTTTGGTTGTAACTACTTTGTCTTCAACCCTATTTCTTCATAAATGTATAAATAGAGGTAGAGAGGTCCACGAGAGGGGACTTGAATCATTGCATTGTTATGCTGGAGGAATTGGGACTCTCATTTCCCTCACCTTTTCCCTAGAGATCATCCTTGTGTTGCAGAACTTGGAGGTCGAGTTCCTTGGAGAAGAGAAGCAGCAGAACCAGATCAAGGTTTCATGAGGTGCTTGACTTGGAGAAGGTATACTTGTACTTATTCCATGTTTAATAAATATGTGATGTCTTTCTTCTTCCTGTTTGTGCCAGAAATTGTTTCCAAGGCTATAAAGAAACAAGCCAACACAATCTCAAATATTCAATTAGGTAAAAGTAGGCTTTAGGGTTTTCTTGAAAGGTTTTTTGTGGTTGTAAAGTCTGGTGGCTGAAGGGAATACATTCATGAGTCAAGAAGGAACTAAATCATAAATAAATAAGAGCAGAGATGCACAATATAATCACCAAGTACCAATCAGAGTATAATCTTAAAGTTCATTCATAACTGACAAGCATTACAACTAAAGAAACCATAAACCAACAATATATATATCAGTCAAATAGCTAAACAAGCTAAACAATGAAGCTAAAACATAGTCTGAAGGGTGATTTAGATCATATATTTCATTGTAATATTCAACAAATAAACATGAGAGTTGTGTACTTAACTCATAAACAAGTCCAAGACCTCCTTAGCCAGCCAAAAATTAGAACCCCTTGTTCTCTTTTTCCTCTACCTAAATACTATTTCTCAAAAAATCAGTTAGGGTTGAAACCCTAACTATCTTCAGTCAAGTCATCAATGGGATAGTTGTCATATTTGAATTTACAAATAAAACATTTCTTCCAAAAACTTAACAAAAGACTAACTAAGTAAAATATTTCTCAAAAGACATAACAAATAACTGAATAATTAACAAACTCAAAGGTCTTTTGCAACCTCAGCTAGTAAGGCTATACAATCCAAAGCTTGGGCCTTCCTCTTTGCTCTCTTTTTCTCAGCTTCCATGTCTGCTAACCTTCTTGTAATTTCTTCATTCTGCTGCTGCAAGCCTTTGACAGTTTGTTTCAACTCTGTACATTGCAAATATGTGGCTCTCTTTCTCTTCAAGGCTTCCTTGGACACTGTAGTAAGCTCTTGATAATGGTCATTTAATTCCTGCAAATCCTCCCTGAGTCTTCTGTTTGCTAGGATCAAGCCATCATTCACTTCCTGCATGAAATCCATTTGATGTCTGTATTGTTTGATGGTTCTCTGCAGGTTTTGCTTGTCTGAATCAAAAAACTTCCCTGCTGTAGTATCCTGCATGTCACTGGGTAGCCATGGAATATCTAGTTTTTTGAAAATGTCTTCATCATCTGGAAATGGATCTGAAGACACAACATGAACCATAGGGCTTTCCTGATTAACTGCTTCAGTTGGTGTTGCTTCCTCTATCAACTGCTGGCCTTCAGAATGAGAGACTTCAACCTCCTTTTTCTGTTGCTCTTTTAATATTTCATTTCTTAACTCTAAAAAGACTACTGATAATTTAGTCTTGGTGAGACTAACATATTTTGCTGACTTTGATGGCTTTTTTCCCTTTGCATGATGAGAAACTGGAGTTTTTAGAACTGCTTCTTTCTCAATCTTTGGTTTTTCATCTGAAGAATCATCATCAAGTATTGTTACCTCTTTTGTATTTAATCTAGGGTTTAACAATTTTTTCATACTGAGCCTTAACTTGTTCCTTGGCCTAGTTTTAGGTCTCCATGTTGAGGCAATCTCTCCCAACATCTTCAAACTTTTACCTTGATGTTTAATTGTAGCAAACTCCATGGCTACCACTTTGGTCTTCTTTTTCTTTGACCTCTTTGCTTCATCTTCTTGGCTGCAGCCTTCCCTGTATGTGTTAACCCTAGAATCGGTTTTGACAACAAATTCATCTTCTTCTAAAAGATATCCCTCATCCTCAAATAAGATAGTGATGGGGCTCCTTTGCTGGACCTGGATGTTTTCTTCTTTTACAGCAATCTTCTCTGTGGCAACAGTCTTCTCTTCACTGAAAATTTCTGCTGTTACCCTTCCCTGCAAAGGATGACCTTAATTTTTTGTAAACAGTGAGCTTTTGTCCTTGCTGTTAGCTGAAGACTGATGAGGTTCATAGTTTCCTTTTAAGGGCTCTGGTACTTCTTCAAGTTTAATATCTTTTTGTCTTCAACCTTGATTTTCTGACCTAGTTTCCTAACTAGGGTTTTCCCTTTCTCTGCATGCTTTTTGGTTTGCTGCTCTTCTTGTTTGATTTGAAAACCAGACCAGAAAAGAAAATAATCCCATGTCTTCCCTTCTTTTGAAGAGCAGTACTTATGATCAACCTGATCAAACCATGATGGAAAATTGACTGTGTAGTATGATCCTGATGCCCCTTAACTCTACTTGACATCTTCTGCAAACTTTTAAACAAAAATAAACGAAGACTCATTTTGGATTCATCCACCAGATGTTGTAAGAACCTAAAATGGTATTTGAACACATAGGCATATCTCCCCTCATAGGTGATATAGCTTTGCAAGACCTTAATGGGATCCACCCATTCTTCTCTGAAATTTTGGATTAGTATTCCTTTGCTCCAGTCTAGTGTGATGCCAGGTAAAAGGTACCTCTAGGCGTTAAAAGTGAAAGGAAACTTTTTGAACCACATTTCACCTTCATTTCTAACTCATGTAGCTTCAGCAACTAACTCCACGGTCAATTTAAACTTCAGGATATCAAACACTACCATTTCCTGGTTATAACATTGGGCAAATTTATATGAGACTTCAGTATTATAGGAATCGATCTTCTTGAAGAAATCTAACCAACCATCCTTTTGAAAAAGCCCTGCACAACCTGGGAATTGGTCAATCCATTTCAGATCTGTGGGCTCAGCCCTATTTGTTTTTCCACTTTTTCCTTTCTACTCTCAATGAATGAAAACCTGTGTAAATTTAAAGCCCTTTGAATGACCTAACAGTTCCTTTTCTCTTCTCAAGCTTCTGAGGTTTGATAGTCAGCTTGTTTCAATCCTCTTTGACTGTTTTCTCTTGATTATTTTGACAGTCTGCTTTTGTTTTTAATGCAGGACAAGCTTTGTATCAAGCTTGAGTGATTTAGGTCAACAGAGTGCCCCAAATTCTTCAATACACTGTTGCTGGAAATAAAAATTATCCAAGTTGTTCATTTTGATGTCAGATCATCTCTAGAATGCATGAAAACAACTGTGTTTTATGACTCTGCTCAAACAGTACACTTGGCTCCTTTTAATGTCACTTATGAGCTCTCTGTTTTCAAAAAGGACTTTGCATTAATGCTCTCCAAAGCCTGCTGCTTAAATCAACTTGTGAATGTATAACCAGTGAAGGGAAAGATATGAAGACAATCTGATATCTGCTAGCTTTCTGCTCCAACTTATATTTATCATCACAATCGGTCAGCTTCTAGCTCCAAATTCAGACTAGGTCTTCAGGCAATTGATGTGCTCAACTCACTTATTGCATTGGTTAGAAGTAACTAGTACTCTATGAAACTATGCTCACCACAAATTGAACAGAGCTTCTCCTTACTACACTTTCAGGTATTGATAGGGTAATAGTTCAATAAAACTGCCACTTTTCAACTTATCACTTGCCAAAAGCATTCCAAAACCCTTTTATATTGATATTTAATCGTAGGGAGCTTGTTAACAACATCGATTACAACTTTCCTTAATCAATTTTATCATAACAAGCTTTAAAGAAGAAATCCCCAATTTGGCTGCCACTATCAGGTTAACGTGGAGTACCTTATTCTTGCTCTGCTGCAGACGCTTAAACTCAATGCCTGAGCTATCTGATTGTCAAATTTATCTATACAAGTGTCTTCAGGTGTCCAATTTGATTCCAGGTGGCAAAACGGGAAAGCCCTAAATCCTTTCTGCAAAGGCGAAAACCCTAAATCCTCTTTGTAGCTGCAACTCCCAGGTTTTTGGCAAATTTCCTCACTCCACTTAGTCTCTAGCTCCGCAACGCATGTATGGAGAACTCCTTTCACTTCAAACCAAACTCATTTGTCTACCTGTCACAATTCGCCCAACTCTAACTAATGATTTACCACGATCTCCTTCCTGCTGTCAAACGCACCTGTTTGCATGATCATCACTGAAGACACACATATCAAAAGCCTTCAAGCATGTGATTAGTCATCAAAAACCAAAATCGTGCGTGAATTTTGCTTAAAAACCGGCGTTTTATGCGCGTGCTATATTCTTGTAGCGCCGATGTGTAAACTTTTTGCAGTTGCGCTACAAGAATAATTTGAATTGAATTTTGGCATTGTTTTAATCATTTTTTTCATTTTGAGTGAGGTTTAAATGATGAACTATGATCATAATGTTGGTTTTGAACTTAATTAATCCATATAATGTCTTAAAAAACCCTTCAGGACCTAAAGAAATAAAACATAATAAGAACCTAAAGGCAAAACCTGAAAATTTCACTCAAAACCAAAAATTTTCCAAAGTAAATAAAAGATCAAACTCAAGGAAATAAGCAAACTTAGAATAAAAATAACAATCAAAACACAAAATTTAAAGAAACAAGTTCCTGACTTAACATCTGGCTCCAACTGCGGGATGAAGTCCTCCCTGTGAGGCTTCAAGAACTTGTAGACCAGTGCCTTCTTTTCTGCTATCTACCTGTCTGCAAAATTTCCATTGGGCTATGGAGTCCCTATTATACTTCACTCACACCGGTATATACAATGAAAAGTGAAAATCTCCTCGATGACTGTAAAAATGCTTGAGGAATCGTCCATTGACAAGACTTGACAATTCCTCACCTTCCAAAGACTGCAGGACAAAAGTGTTATTCTCTAAAATATTAAATACTAGGAAAGGACCAAACCAAAGGTTGTCAAACTTACCATGCTTCCCTTTCTGCTCTTTCCCTGGATCCCACCTTAAAACCATATCACTAACTGAGAAAGTGTTTTCTTTGATGTTCCTATCAAATCTGCTTTTGATCTTCAACCTGTACAACTGTGCTCTTTCTTCTACATTTTCCCTGTTCTGCTGCAATTCTATCATCTCATAAATCCTTCTTTGCATATCATTTGGCTCTTCCTGAGAATTCTGAAGAAATTTCATCACTGGGATTCCCAATTGAACAGGAAAAACTGCATCTGTACCATAAACTAACTGAAAAGGAGAAGTTTCAATTGCTTGTTTGACTGTTATCCTATCAGGCCATAATGCATATTTCAACATTGAATCCCAGGACCTCTTGTTATGTTTGAGCAACTTTCTGATACTCTGGATGATGTTTTTATTAGATGATTCAGCCAAACCATTACCCTGGGGATAATAAGGAGTGGAATGTTTCAGCAGGATACCACTTGGGGCTTCCATTGCCTTGGACTTGAAAGCCTTTGCATTATCTGTTACCAATTTCTGAGGACAGCCAAACCTACTCAGGATATTCTCCTCAATAAATTCCATGATGAATTTGTCTGTGGCATTCCTAGTAGGGATTGCTTCGACCCATTTGGTAAAGAAGTTTGTTGCAGTTAAAATCCACCTATGTTTCCCTGAGGAAGCTGGATTTATTTCCCCAATAAAATCCAGACCCCATTGCTGGAAAGGAGCACTTACTACAATAGGTTTTAAGGGAAAAGACAACAATTTTTGTTTGTCAGCAAACTTCTGACAAGGAATACAGGCTCTTACCTGCTGATAAACATTTGCAAACAAAGAAGGCCAATAATATCCAGCTCTTAAAATCCTGTATGTTGTTGTCTTCCAGTACTTATGCCCTCCATAAGCACCCTCATGAGATTCAGAAATTACTCCTTCAATTTCAGATTTGTCCAAACATCTGAGTAGAATACCACCTGGGTCCTTCTAGAACAACTGCTCTTCTACTAGACAATACTTAGTAGCTTTAAGCTTTAAGGATCTAGCAGCTTTCCTATCTAGATGCTCAGGACATTGCAAAAACAACAGAAAATACACAATGTCTGCATACCATGTGGATGTTGAATAATAGTCCATGATCTTCTCTTTTTCCAGTATTGCTTGATCTTCTTCCTGAGCTAATTCTTCAACCATGATATGCAATCCCAGAGACTGACAATTTGATTCAGCCAGTAGCTTGGATAAACCTTGTCCCTTGACAAGTTTGGTAGGTCTGATGTCTACATCATACTCCATGATTTTAGCAATCCACCTGCCTCTTTTCCCTTCACTATCAGGCTATGTCAAAACATCTTTTACAGCAGCGTTAGGCACAAATGAAATAACTTTAGAATGCAGAACATAGATTCTGAAAAACTTTAAATATTTTACCAGAGCATAGGGTAAGCATAGGCCTGTTTTTCTAAGATACTGTATTTCAGTTCAGAATCCCTGAGAGTTTTGCTGAAAAATGCAATAGGCTGCTCCAATCCTTCTTTATTCTTCTGCAACAAAACAACTGCTATTGTATCCTCTGATGCAAATGAGAATGTAAGAAAATCTCTAGTAAAATATGGGCTTACTAATACAGGAGCTTCAGTAAGAGCCATTTTAATCTTCTCAAATGCATTCTTTGCCTCAGTGGTCCATCTGACTTCCTAATCCTTTTTCAGCATGACAGTGATCTGTTTAATAGTCTCAGCAAAGTTTGGTACAAACCAACGCAGAAAATTGATTTTACCAATGAATGATTGGACATCCTTTTTACTCCTGGGTAAACTTATTTTCAATATGGCTTTTACCCTTTCAAGATCAATCCTTATACCATCAGCAAACACTAAATGACCAAGCAATTTACCTTCCTGTACAGCAAAGTGTGACTTTTTTGGATTTAAAGACAAGCCAAATTTTCTGCATTTCAGAAAAGTCTGTTTCAAGTGCTTCAAATGTTCATCATCTGACTGTGAAAAAACAGTAATATCATCGAAGTAGATTACCATAAACTTGTCCTTTTCTCCGACAAAGGAAATATCCATAGCCCTCTGGAAGGTGGCTCCAGCATTCATTAGACCAAAGGGCATCTTATCATACATGAAAGTTCCCCAATGAGTAGTGAAAGTTGTCTTCTCCTTATCATCAGGATGCATAGAGATCTGATTGTACCCTGAGAAACCATCAACCATTGAGATCGTCTGTGCCCCAACTACTTTCTGCAATATTTGCTCAATTTTAGGCAAAGGATAATTATCCTTTAGGGAAGATCTGTTCAAGGTTCTGAAGTAAACACATAATCTGATTTCTCCATTCTTCTTCCTAACAAGAACCAGATTAGCCACCCATGAAGAATACCTGAGAGGCACTATGATCTTGGTATCCAACAACTTCTTCACTTCTTTTTCAATAACAGGAAACAAGGCTAGATTAATCCTCCTTAATTTCTGACGAAAAGGTTTGACATTTGGTTTTAGAGGGACTTTATGCTGTATGATTCCTATGTCATAAGTTCTCAGTTCCTCATAAGACCATGTAAAAACATCTACATGCTCTTTTAACAGTTTAATATACATGTTTCTTTGTTCAGCTGTAAGTGATTTAGAAATTTTGACCATTCTAGGATGTTCTGCAGAACCAATATTACACTCTACCACATTCTCTTCTGAAGACTGAACAACAGGCTTTGAAAGTGTATCATCCTTTGTAAATATTATTTCCAGAGGTACCAAACCCTTTGGGATGAAGTTGCTTTTTAGTTCAATAATTTTATGTCCCGCTATCTCATCTTCAGCAATCTCATCCACCTGTCCCTCTTCTTCTTCCTCCTCTTGATCAATTAGGGAATTTAAAAACTCATGTGTAAGCTCTAGGAACCTTTTAATCTCAATGTCATCCTCAAACACTCTCCACTGCCTTACATTATCAGGTACAGATGGTCTGTACCTCACTTCAATGGGATATCTCAATTGAGTGGTCTTGGGGATTCTAAAGTGTGTAGCAGCCAAGGCCAACGAGTCTGCAAGCTGATTATGATCTCTTGGAATATGGGTAATATTAAAAGTTACAAAATAATTTTCAAGCATGTCCCATACCTCATTTCGATAAATTTTCAGCAAACCCTGCTTCACTTGATAATTGTTCTTCACCTGTTGAACAACCAATTCAGAGTCTCCATATGCAGAAATCTGCTGAATGCCCAAATCCTTAGCAGCTTTTAATCCTAACAGCAAAGCTTCATATTCAGCAGTGTTGTTTGTAGTAATAAACTCAAGTTTATACATCAGCTTTACTGTTTCTCCTCCATGAGATATAAGAAGAACTCCAGCTCTAGCACCCTCTTTGCAAGAAGATCCATCAAAGTATAATTGCCACAGTTCATCTTCTTCTTCTCTGCTGTGTTTTACTGGCTATTCTTTTTCAACCTGTAACAAACCATCCATATTGTCTTCATCACTAAAATGTAACATGCAAGTTCCTAGGTCTTTGTCAACAGCATATAGTGGATGATTGGTAGGGTTCTTGTCATCTGTCACAATATAGGAAAACTGAAGCTCTCTATACAGCCTTCTATTTTCTCCTCCAAACACAGGTATAGTAGCATATGATAAATCCATTTGTAAGGTCCCACCAACCTTCTTTTCCCAAGACCTTGAGAGAAGTAACCCAAACTTCGGTGTAATATCAGCTACCACTACATCCATGATCACACTTTTCATGGGTAACTTAGCCAAGCTTACAACCATGTCCTTTATTACCCCTAAACACTTCACTGCTTGTGAATCAAAGGCATACAGATCATGGTAGGGTTTGGTAATACTCAGCCCTAAAGCTTCCATAACAGCCTTTGGCATTAAGTTGTGTGAGGCTCCCGAATCTAACAAGAAATTATGAATCATCTGTTCATGGACTGTCAGGGTGATGTAGAATGGAGGTGAAGCACCTGCTTCATTTTCAGTCTTTTCAGCCAAGGCTGATCCAATGAAAATTCTGGGGTTTCTTCTTGCAAATTTACCGTGTCTGAAACAGGCTGATTACTCACTGAATTCATCAACTTTAACAGTGTTTCTTTATATGAAGGAATTTTTATTAATTCAGTTAAAGGTACAGGAATCTTTAACTTTCCTAATTCATTCTCCAAACTGAAATTCTGGACAGTTTTATTTACCTCTTCAACCTCTGTAGTCTTCTTTGGTTTTTCTGAAACCTGCTTTTTCTCTGTCACAGGATCAGATGCTTGTTTAGCAGGAACAATTGCTTTCTTCTTCGGGGCTTGTACCACCTGTTTTGAACCTGATCTCAAATTCACAGTCTTCTTAAGCTCATTCTGACAGACAACAGCAGTTACAGCAGTCTTTTCCGGCTCTGAATCATCCTCTATTTCGAACATGTCAGCATCATAATATTCTGCATTTAGAAATTCCTCTTCAGTGACAAAACCCCCAGACAATCCTTCTCCAAAATGATTCATATCTTGATCAGTCTCTTCAAAAATTAGCTCATCATCAACTTCTTCCTCATCAGCCACATCGTTCTGAAGAGGTGGTGGCACCCTTTGATCCTCATTTTCTCTCCTTTCTCGCTGGATATCATTATTCCTTCGTTCTCTAGGCATAAAACGGGGAGCAAATTGCCTTCTAAACTGATTCTGATTATTAGGATTTCATTCACCTTCTGGAGCAGACTTGCTGGAATTTTTCTCAAGCTCTAATTTGTTCAACTTTGCAGTCAGAATTTTAACCAGCTTAGCCATTTCATCAATTTTCCCTTTAGTAGAATGAGAAGCTAAACCTCCTAGAGCTACTTCCTTCTTTCCTTTTCTGCCATACAACTGCTGAGTTGTTTCCTTCTTCAATCTCTTTGAAGCCAGTATGTTGGATTCTACTTCCAATGCTGCATCCTGCATATTTAGTAAAGAGATAGGTCTCCTTTCTCTTAGTAATAAGGAAAATTCGTGATCAAAGGCATTTGCATATGTAAGTTTGGCTGATGTTTCTGTAGGCTTTATCTTAGCAGGAATTCTACTGTACATCTTGTTAAACCTCTTTGAAAAATCTGCAATAGTCTCATCCTTTTTCCTCCTAAGAGTTCCAAACTCGGTTATGTAGTATGTATGGTCTTTAGTGTCCCCCCATTGTCTCATGAAGAGATCACGAAGTTATTCAATGATAGTGATAGAGTTAGCAGGCAACTCTCTGAACCATTTCCTTACATCTCCATCAAGGCTCTGCACGAACATTCTCATCCATACATCCTTGGCTTCAATGTTTTGATTGTCAGCATAGCTAAGGAAAGCTTCCCAATGTTCTTCAGCTGTTGTTTCCCCCTGTCCATTGAACCTAGGAAGATATTTTTGATAGTCACCCCCAGGCAGTGCATTCAAGGGCTGAGGCAAGACCAATGGTGCATATCTGGCTACAACCATCCTGTCCATCAAGTATATGGGCTAATTTGGGGCTGCCATTTTTGGACTGACTAATTTTGGTGATGAAGAGGTTTGGCTAGAACTTGGCTGAAAGGGGTTTCTACCTACTTTCAATTGAAAAAGAGGTATCTTACCAGGAGAATTAGTTTTATCTTTTATGAAGGATTGAGGATTGGTAAAAATTTGGAAACTACTGTCAGGAATTGTTGGTTTTACCCAAGGTGAAGTTTCTTCTTCTTTTCTTGACACAAATGAAGCTTATGAACCATCTAACAGGTCAGGGTCAGATAAAGAGTGTAATGACTGAGATCTTCTAATATTTCTTGTTGTCCTCAATATTTGTTTAGGGTCTGTAACACCCAACTGCAATGGTGAATTAGGTATGTTCCTAGTTCCCACTCCTCTAGTAGCCACTGTGACAAATCTGGTGAAAAATAGCCTTAAAGATATGTTGGTTTAAGTTCACCTCTTAAAACCAGAAAAAGATAGGTATCCCAGGGAAAAATATGTTTCAACTTCGTTCCCCAGCAACGGCGCCAAAGATGTTTGTGCCAGAAATTGTTTCCAAGGCTATAAAGAAACAAGCCAACACAATCTCAAATATTCAATCAGGTAAAAGTAGGGTTTAGGGTTTTCTTGAAAGGTTTTTTGTGGTCGTAAAGTCTGGTGGCTGAAGGGAATACATTCATGAGTTAAGCAGGAACTAAATCATAAATAAATAAGAGTAGAGATGCACAATATAATCACCAAGTACTAATCAGAGTATAATCTTAAAGTTCATTCATAACTGACAAGCATTACAACTAAAGAAACCATAAACCAGCAATGAATATATCAGTCAAGTAGCTAAACAAGCTAAACAATGAAGCTAAAACAGAGTCTGAAGGGTGATTTAGATCATATATTTCATAGTACTTTTCAACAAATAAACATGATAGTTATGTACTTAACTCATAAACAAGTCCAAGACCTCCTTAGCCAGCCAAAAAGTAGAACCCCTTGTTCTCTTTTTCCTCTACCTAAATACTATTTCTC
>LPNX010444881.1:213920-276477 GCA_001517045.1 Pseudotsuga menziesii
AGTCAAGTCATCGATGGGATAATTGTCATATTTCAATTTACAAATAAAACATTTCTTCCAAAAACTTAACAAAAGACTAACTAACTAAAATATTTCTCAAAAGACATAACAAATAACTGACTAATTAACAAACTCAAAGGTCTTTTGTAGCCTCAGCTAGTAAGGCTATTCCATACAAAGCTTGGGCCTTCCCCTTTGCTCTCTTTTTTTTAGCTTCCATGTCTGCTAACCTTCTTGTAAGTTCTTCATTCTGCTGCTACAAGCCTTTGATAGTTTGTTTCAACTCTGCACATTGCAAATCTGTGGCTCTCTTTCTCTTCAGGGATTCCTTGGACACTGTAGTAAGCTCTTGATAATGGTCATTTAATTCCTGCAAATCCTCCCTGAGTCTTCTGTTTGCTAGGATCAAGCCATCATTCACTTCCTGCATGAAATCCATTTGATGTCTGTATTGTTTGATGGTTCTCTGCAGGTTTTGCTTGTCTGAATCAAAAACCTTCCCTGCTGTAGTATCCTGCATCTCACTGGGTAGCCATGGAATATCTAGTTTTCTGAAAATGTCTTCATCATCTGGCAATTGATCTGAAGACACACCATGAACCATAGGGCTTTCCTGATTAACTGCTTCAGTTGGTGTTGCTTCCTCTATCAACTGCTGGTCTTCAGAATGAGAGACTTCAACCTCCTTTTTCTGTTGCTCTTTTAATATTTCATTTCTTAACTCTAAAAATACTGTTGATAATTTAGTCTCGGTGAGACTAACATCTTCTGTTGACTTTGATGGCTTTTTTCCTTTTGCATGATGAGAAACTGGAGTTTTCACAACTGCTTCTTTCTCAATCTTTGGTTTTTCATCTGAAGAATCATCATCAAGTACTGTTACCTCTTTTGTATTTAATCTAGGATTTAACAATTTTTTCATACTGAGCCTTAACTTGTTCCTTGCCCTAGTTTTAGGTCTCCATGTTGAGGCAAGCTCTCCCAACATCTTCAAACTTTTACCTTGATGTTTAATTGTAGCAAACTCCATGGCTACCACTTTGGTCTTCTTTTTCTTTGACCTCTTTGCTGCATCTTCTTGGCTGCAGCCTTCCTTGTATGTGTTAACCCTAGAATCGGTTTTGACAGCAAATTCATCTTCTTCTAAAAGATATCCCTCATCCTCAAATAAGATAGTGATGGGGCTCCTTTGCTGGACCTGGATGTTTTCTTCCTTTACAACAATCTTCTCTGTGGCAACAGTCTTCTCTTCACTGAAAATTTCTGATGTTACTCTTCCCTACACAGGCTGACCTTCATTTTTTGTAAACAGTGAGCTTTTGTCATTGCTGTCAGCTGAAGATTGATGAGGTTCATAGTTTCCTTTTAAGGGCTCTTGTACTTCTTCAAGTTTAATATCTTTTTTGTCTTCAACCTTGATTTTCTGACCTAGTTTCCTAACTAGGGTTTTCCCTTTGTCTACATGCTTTTTGGTTTGCTACTCTTCTTGTTTGATATGAAAACCAGACCAGAAAAGAAAATAATCCCATGTCTTCCCTTCTTTTTGAAGAGCAGTACTTATGATCAACTTCATCAAACCATGATGGAAAATTGACTGTGTAGTATGATCCTGATGCCCCTTAACTCTACTTGACATCTTCTGCAAACTTTTAAACAAAAAGAAATGAAGACTCATTTTGGATTCATCCACCAGATGCTGTAAGAACCTAAAATGGTATTTGAACACATAGGCATATCTCCCCTCACAGGTGATATAGCTTTGCAAGAACTTAATGGGCTCCACCCATTCTTCTCTGAAATTTTGGATTAGTATTCCTTTGCTCCAGTCGGGTGTGATGCCAGGTAAAAGGTACCTCTAGGCATTAAAAGTGAAAGGCAACTTTTTGAACCACATTTCACCTTCATTTCTAACTCCTGTAGCTTCAGCAACTAACTCCACGGTCAATTTAAACTTCAGGACATCAAACACTACCATGTCCTGGTTATAGCATTGGGAAAATTTATATGAGACTTCCTTATTATAGGAATCGATCTTCTTGAAGAAATCTAACCAACCAGCCTTTTGAAAAAGCTCTACACAACCTAGGAATTGGTCAATCCATTTCAGATCTGTGGGCTCAGCCCTATTTGTTTTGCCACTTTTTCCCGTCTACTCTCAATGATTGAAAACCTGTGTAAATTTAAAGCCCTTTGAATGACCTAACAGTTCCTTTTTTCTTCTCAAGCTTCTAAGGTTTGATAGTCAGCTTGTTTCAATCCTCTTTGACTATTTTCTCTTGATTATTTTAACAATCTGCTTTTGTTTTTAATGCAGGACAAGCTTTGTATCAAGCTTGAGTGATTTAGGTCAACAGAGTGCCCCAAATTCTTCAATACACTGTTACTGGAAATAACAATTATCCAAGCTGTTCATTTAGATGTTAGATCATCTCTAGAATGCATGAAAATAGTTGTTTTTTATGACTCTACTCAAACAGTACACTTGGCTCCTTTTAATGTCACTTATGAGCTCTCTGTTTGCAAAAAGGACTTTGCATTAATGCTCTCCAAAGCCTGCTGCTTAAATCAACTTGTGAATGTATAACCAGTGAAGGGAAAGATATGAAGACAATCTGATATCTTCTAGCTTTCTGCTCCAACTTATATTTATCATCAAAACCAGTTAGCTTCTAGCTCCAAATTCAAACTAGGTGTTCAGGCAATTGATGTGCTCAACTCACTTATTGCATTGGTTAGAAGTAACCAATACTCTGTGAAACTATACTCGCCACAAACTGAACAGAGCTTCTCCTTCCTACACTTTCAGGTCTTGATAGGGTAGTAGTTCAATAAAACTGCCACTTTTCAACTTATCACTTGCCAAAAGCATTCCAAAACCCTTTTAGTACCTTATTCTTGCTCTGCTGCAGATGCTTAAACTCAATGCCTGAGCTATCTGATTGCCAAATTTATCTATACAAGTGTCTTCGGGTGTCCAATTTGATTCCAGGTGGCGAAACGAGAAATCCCTAAATCCTTTCTGCAACGACGAAAACCCTAACTCCTATTTGTAACTGCAACTCCCGGGTTTTTGGCAAATTTCCTCGCTCCACTTAGTCTCTAGCTCCGCAACGCATGTATGGAGAACTCCTTTCACTTCAAACCAAACTCATTTGTCTACCTGTCACAATTCTCCCAACTCTAACTAATGATTTTCCACGATCTCCTTCCTGCTGTCAAATGCACCTGTTTGCATGATCATCACTGAAGACACATGTATCAAAAGCCTTCAAGCATGTGATTAGTCATCAAAAACCAAAATCATGGGTGAATTTTGCTTAAAAACAGGTATTTTCTGCGCGCGCGATATTCTTGTAGCATCGCTGTGCAAACTTTTTGCAGTTGCTCTACAAGAATAATTTGAATTGAATTTTGGCGTTGTTTTAATCATTTTTTTCATTTTGAGTGAGGTTTAAATGCTGAACTATGATCATAATGTTGTTTGTGAACTTAATTAATCCATATAATGTCTTAAAAAACCCTTCAGGACCTAAATAAATAAAACATAATAAGAACCTAAAGGCAAAACCTGAAAATTTCACTCAAAACCAAAAATTTTCCAAAGTAAATAAAAGATCAAACTCAAGCAAATAAGCAAACTTAGAATAAAAATAACAATCAAAACACAAAATTTAAAGAAACAAGTTCCTGACTTAACACTTCCCAAATAATTTTCTTATGTATGTTATACATATCTTTTTGATCAGATGTTTATGGTAATCAGATCATGTTTTCATATTTCTTTGATTATCATTGCTTTACATTTAGTCATAATGGTTTGAGGAAGGTATAATTCGTTTTGTAGGTATCCTGGAGAAAGAGGAGCAAGAGGAAGATTGAAGGGCTGCTTGGATCAACCTTTGTTTGTCTAAGGTATGAACCATTCTAATCTTCAAAACTTGTTTATATATACTTGTAGAACTATGTGCATCTCTCTTTCAACCCCAATACGTTGATGGCCTCTTAAACCCTAGTCATAAGAAACTTTCCTCTACAACAAAATTGTCATATCCACTAGTGAGATCCTTGTCTATTTTTGGTTTCTCTTTCTTTTTCTAGCCTTTTGTAAGGTTTCAGGCCCTTCTTATAAGTTAGGAACACCTTTTGAGTCTGTTAGAACACCTTTCCTGCCTTCCTAGGTCAGATTTTGACCCTTTTTGTGATTCCTTCCACCCATTCACAGGATGTATACCGAACAATCATGACTATGCTATCTATTCATGACCTGCACTACCTTCAACCTATGTGTCATTCACGTCTTGCCTTAAGAAAACTCACGAATGCACCTGAAAGTGTGTTTTCTCATCAATTTTAGGGTTTTTTTGGTGGTTTGAGGGTTGTATGTGGGGTATTCAAGGGTCCTCTGCATGTGCATGGCTCCTGAGAGGTTGGTTCATCTCTGTTAGGTGTTCTTTTTCTATCTTGTAAGTCTCTTTAAAGTCTTTGAACTTGTTTTGTTTTCTTCCCCCCACCTCCTTCTTTGGTCTTACCTTGTTGGACAAGGTAATGAGCAGCCTACGTTTGCAGGTTTAGATTGACTCTCGAGACTTTTAGACCTTTTTTATGTCAGTATTATTGCTTGGTCTCTTCATGCCAAATTTGTTTCTTTGTTTACCTTTGTAATCCTTCCTTCCAAGAGAGGTTAAATCCAGCCTTAGGGCAACCTAGGGTTTGTTTGAGGGGTGTTGAGTAGTAGTCTATTTGTTGTTGTTTGTTTTTCTATGCATGCATTAGTTGATAGGTTGTTTTTATTTTGCATATTATAAAAGAAAAAGAAAAATAATACATATTTTCTTTCTATGGACATAGATTAGTGTTTTAGTCTAAATTGCATTGCATGTTACTTTTCTTGAAAAAATTAAAAAGAAATTGTTCTTTTGTGGCTTTCAAGTTTCTATTTGAAAAAGAAAGAGAATAGTTCTTTTCTTTTTGCATTTCATTTATCTTTGCTTAGTCATCTTGTTTCAACTTTGATTCAAAACACCATTGGTTTCACCCTCGCCACCCCCTTTGATTTATCACCAACCCTTTAAAATAAATGCTTAATATCTAAAATATATTAGTAACTGCTTGTTTCTAGGGACGACACACACTAGTCTAGGCTAGTGTTTTGGGTTAGGGATCTCTTAACTGCCCAAAACATCAAACTCAAACATAGTGGCCTATTTGTTAGGAAATCCAACTTCATTGAGAAAGACACCAGAAAGCTCCTCCCACACAGGAGTCAAGCATGAAATCGTGTGATACTGACCTATTGGAGATACCCCTCCTGTTCTCAGCAAAGCACACACTAGAGTTGTTGCATGTTTGGGGACTCATCCAGTACCTCCTCCCGACCTCATGTGGTTCCTGGTACTATTTGGGTTTCGAGCTTAGCTACCCTTCCCATGTGCATCATCTAGACTGACGACCGTTCCACTATAATTTCTCTACGATTTTGGCAGCCTTAGTATCTTGTCTGCTAGGATCTTACACAGGTGACATTGGAAGGCTATATTCACTACTCCTCGGGTAGACTTGGAAGGTAACCCTGGTTGAAAACTTGGGAGGGAAGTTTGCACCCAGAGAACTCTTCATGGGATGCCAAGTAATTACTCTCCTTCCTTCACTGGTTAGTTCTGGGCCCTCATCATCTCAGACTTTCCTTTGGAAGGCATCTTTGTTTGCCTTGATTAATACTTAGGTCTTTTTGGGTAGTGGTGTGTTCTTTGTACTGTTGGTTTCCTGTCGA
The DNA here is from genome assembly GCA_001517045.1 of Pseudotsuga menziesii. Classification (NCBI taxonomy): domain Eukaryota; kingdom Viridiplantae; phylum Streptophyta; class Pinopsida; order Pinales; family Pinaceae; genus Pseudotsuga; species Pseudotsuga menziesii. The sequence continues at coordinate 219,691 of LPNX010444881.1, forward strand.
ACTTAGACTTTGTCTTCTTGTTTGAAACTATGGCTAACACCCCTATGAACACCAACCAAGAGATCCCCGTTCTCAAAAATCCTTGTATTATTCCTCTCACAAGGAATGTTGGTGTTCCTTTGATGGCCACCTTGAATCTACCTGAATTCACCCTAGGGCTACCAGTGTGATTGTTCTCCACTCCAACTGTCCTGAATGCTCATGATGCTTCTCAAGCAAGCGCTTTATATTAAGGGCATCAAAACACTACTTCCCCTTCACCTATAGCTACCTCTCCTCCTCCTTCTATGTCATACGGTGAAATTACTGATACTAGTAACCAATAGTATAAAAGGAGTAAAGGAAGGAAGAATAGGAAGAAGAATCAAAAGAAATGGGGAACTCGTTCAACCTCTACAGGTCAAGTTGAACCTCACCACCCATCCTATGCAGTTCATGCTGAGGGAACCCATCCAACCACTACAAGTAATGTTGGATCTAAGCACTCAACCTCTACAAGTCATGTTGATCCTCACCATCCAGCCTTTGCAGGTCATGCTGGTGGGATCCTTCCAACCTCTGCAAGTCATGTTGGATCCAGTCACTCAAACTTTGTAGTTCATGCTGAGGGCACCCGTTCAAACTCTATAGGTCAAGTTGAACCTCCCTATCCAACCTCTGCAATTCATATTGGATCTAGTTACTCAGCCTTTGCAAGTCATGCTGGGAAACCTCATCCAACCTCTGCAGACCATGTTGGACCCAACCACCCAGCCTTTGTATTTCATGTTGGGGGCACACACTCAACCTCTACAAAGCATGTTGATTCGACTCATCCAACATCTGTAGGTCATGTTGGACCCAGTCTCTCAGCCTCTATAGTTAATGATGGGAGAAAACTATTAGCCTTTGTAGGCCATTTTGAGGGAAATCAGTAAGCCACTGCAAGTCAATTTGACACTATTGAAAAGAGTAAACATTCAAAACAGAATCCCAAGTTTCCTTGTAAGAATTTTGAGGGAGACCACCTTACTTATCAATGTCCTGCCACCACAGAGTTACAAAGAGTTTAGTTCCAAGGTCATCCCATTTTTGAACCCCCTGAAATCTCTCAACAACCAGCCTCTCTTAGTCAGGTTGGACCCAATCACCCAACCTCTGGTAGTCATGATGGGGGTAAATAGTCAGCGACTACTAGTCATGTTGACACTATTGGGAAAACTAGTCGTTTGAAAGGAAAACTTAAGTTCCCTTGTAAGCTATGCGAGGGAGATCATATTAATCACCAGTGCCCTATTATCGCAGAGGTGTGAAGAGTGTGGTATGAGACTCAAGGATATCGTGTTCCTAAAAAACCTGTAGTTTCTCAAAAACCTACTCAACCTTTGGTTGATGGAGTCATCAAACCAATGTCATCTTTGGTTCACCCCACTCTTCTTTTGGAGAGTGATCCTTATGTGATTGAAGCAAGGTCATCTTTGGTCAATCCCACTCTCCCTTCAGAGAGTGACATTCACAAAGCGGTTGAATTGATTCCATCATCGATCAATCCCACTCTTATTTTAGAGAGTGAAGAGTCTGCTAGTCACATTTTCTTCACTTCCAGTTTAGAACTTAATTAACAAGGGGGCACTGACCTTGCTTCAAATGAACTCCCACTAAACTTTGGGATTGCTTCCTTTGATTGGGATAGCCTAGTTGATCAGTGCCTTCCTTCTGATGCACCTTTCTAGATAAAGGTAAAATTTGGACAATACACGATTGCTCGTTGTATTGTTGATGAAGGAGAATCCGTTAGTATCTTGTCTACTCATGCTTGGTGAGGCATGGGATCTCCCAGCCTTGTGTCAAAGGCTAGTAAATTACTGGAATTTGATAGAAGAACTAGTATACCCTTGGGAATTATTGCTCAAACACCTGTTACTTTGGGTGGGAAAACCGTCTTAGTTGACTTAATGGTGATAGAAGACCCCTTGGACTTCAATATGCTCCTCAGGCGTGATTATGTTTATGCCATGTAGGATATGGTGTCAACATTCTTTCATGTGATGTACTTTAATCATGGCAAAGAAATTGTCACTATCGATCAGTTATATTTTCTTTATCCCTCTCCTAACCCAAATAGAGACCATGTCTTTCATTTATTGATTCCTAGCGTCTCAATAGACACTACCCCACCACGGGTGAGTTATGTGGCCTCATATCCCTCAATTGCTACTGAGGAGAAGCCTCTATGATCATGTTTACCTTCTCAAGACTTGGTCCCAGCAATTAACCAGGTGATCCACCCTATACAGACTATGGATCCCACTCTCTTCTTTATTGAGCCATTTGAAATTTTAGATATCTGTCCTATATGGGATGGCCTACTTCCTTCCAATGAATTCTTCCTAGAGTTGTTGATACAATATGACCTTCTTTTGGATGTTGGTTCAGTTGTGACTAAGTATAACCCTGACTTGCTTAATAAGCTGATATTTCTATTTATTGATCTCCTTCTTTTGGTCTTGTTAAGTTTTCAAACTCTCCCTTTGATTAGCAAGTTGGTGATCCTAATGAGTTTGATCTTTCTTATGACTTTTTTAACTTCTCTGATAATGAGTTTGTTCCTGCAGACTCTATCTCCCCTATCGATTTTTGCTTTACTTCTGAGGTCAATCTTATTGATTATAAACCATCGGATATTGGCACTATATAGTCCTCTTTGGTTGATTTTTCCTTTACTACACCTTATGTAGAATATAACCAAGCTACATGTGTTTCTTCCAAAGTCACTTGCATCGAATCTTTTCTTCTGAATATGATTCTGATTTTGTTGTTTCTTGGAGACAGGATTTTCCATTGGATTCACAACTGTTTACAGACCTTGCCTTGTTATTCAAGTTGTAACTACATTTTCATGTACCCTACTCGCGCTTATGAGCCTAATGCCAATTTCCATGCTCTTAGCTCGTTGTATAATCCTTCATCTCCGCTCTCATCATTGCTCAACATTTTACCATTTTTCCTTTGCAACTTGACACCTTTTTCCTTGAGGAAACATTCCTCGAATGTCTTTATCATTCTCATGTTCCTTGCATTATGCTTAGGTCTGTTCCTTGTGCTTGGAACTAGTTTCGACTACCTTTAAAACTCATCTCCTCACATTTAGAGCATTGTTTCGGCTCTCCTTCGAGCTCGTTAAAAAAAGTAAGGAGGTCGCGAGTTGAATTTTACAGACTCATTAAAACTTCACAGAAAATATATGGAGTTATCTTTAAGCCATGGTTTGACTCCTTAAAATTGACTAGATTGTCAAGTAAACTTCTTTGTTCAGACTCGTTAAGGTAAATCGAACAATCATCTACATTGGTGGTAGGTTATCTCTTTCTTGGACCATGTGGATTATTCACGAGAAAGGAAGACTCTCTTTTCTGTGAATTGAGAAGAGTATCTTCAGTCACAAGTTTATCTCTTTTCCAGACCTAGAGGACTAAACTTACGAAAAATGACCCTTTTCAAGCTTAGTTTTCTCTTTTTAGTGCTCTAGAACTAAACATGAAAAAGATTCCAAGTGTACTTTATGTCTTTTCATGCTCACTAAACCCTAAAAACAAAGCATCGATTTTATTATTGTTCGTACCAATCTCGTAAATAAATGGAACTTTTTGAGTGATCTTGCTTTCCTTCACACTCGTTAAAACTAGAGTGCTCTACTCGCTTATGAATGAGCATCGGTCTGGTGATAATTTAACCCTTTTTTGGACCTTGCCGACTAATAATGAAAAAAAGGCATACCTTAGTTCACCTAACCTAGGAGAGTTCTCCTATGTATTGTTTTACACTTTTTTGGACTTAAGAGACTAACTCCATGAAAAATCACACCCATAGAGTCTTCTTTGAAGTTTTCAAACTCTCAAAACTATGAACACACTATCGATCATTCACTAATCCGGGCTCATAAAATCCATGAATCGGTGCTTTATAAAGCATTATTCTATTTCTTCTTTGAGCTTGTCAAAAATTAAGAAGGTCTCAAGTTTTATTTCTTGGACTTGTTAAACCTTTACAATAAAGAGGGAAGGGAAGTTCATTCACATGTCTTTTACATCATGGAAACAAGTCTTGTCTCCTTAAACAAAGCACCAGTTTTGATTCTATCAACAATTGTGTCTCAGTTTTTGACCTTATCTCGATTCACAGTTTTTATTCCTCCAGTTGGCCCTTTTTCCAATTATATGGGGAATCTGTCAATGTCTCCTACATTGCAGATTTATGTCGTTGGTTCTTTTCATGTCAAAATATTCCTAAGTCACTTTTCTGTCGTACTCACTATTCAAGGATTAAACCTTTGTCGGTCATTCTATAGGTACCTTGACTTTTGTGTCGGACATTCCATGGTATCAGTTCATTACATTATGTCTTCAGCAGTCCTTGTTGTAAAACTTTGTACCATCTCTTGATCCAATTAGTCTTTGACTTACCTCATGTTGGATGATGAAGGATGCCTTAATGCCATATCGACGTCAACGCCTCTTTCTCTAGGAATGACATTTAGAGTTTATTACAATACCTTGGGGATTGCAGTCATCAGTGGCAATTTTCCTCGCTATTAGGTAGTGGGAATACCTTACTGTCTCCTACTCGATGGATTCTTCAAGTTTTCGACTTAAAGTCCTTGTATTCACTCTTGTTAGAATGTACTAGGTACCTTGGGGACCATTTTCATTAATGGTGATTTCCCTTGCATTTGTTAATGGTTCTCATCATTGACCGGTAATCAAAAGGTTTCCTCCATGTTTAACTTCATCTCCTTTATTCGCATGGTTAGGATTCATACCTTTGGGAAGTTTGGATTGAAGACCTTGGGCCGATAGTAGCATCGTCATTTTTTCTATTTCTCGAGTTGCGCAAGACCTTGTCACACTTCATATGAAATTCGTTGAGACATAGACCCACCTTGTATTCTTGTGGCTATGATCGATTGTTGATCATGGATCCACCTTATTCATTTGTGGCCATGACTCCTTTAGATTTGATATGGCGCCTTTTTTCATATTTTGCGACCATGATAGTTACATCAGTTACACATGTTGGATCCTCCTGTATCTTTATGGTGATCGTTTGTATATGGACTTATATGTCCCAAATATCATTTTTTTCTTACATTTATCTCTCTTTCAGGTACCTATGTTCGAGCCTTTCGATATTGGATTCTCTTCTCTCTCCATACTCAGTTGTTTCCTTTATAATGCATTTCAGCTATCGCATTCCCCTCTAACCTCATACATTAGGGGGGATCGTGTATAGTCCAAAATGACACATCTCTGCCTATGACCACTTTCCCATGATTTTGTTGCATGTCAGCACTTCCATGACGACACTTCATCAAAGTCATTGAAAAACCACCTAACTTGGAGGAACCATATCCAAAATTTTATAACTCTGTTTTACCTGTTCTTTGCACCGTTGGAAATATATTTAAGTTAGGAAAAACTTTCTGGAAGACTCCAAAGTCTCAAAATTCCTAGAAGTACCCTTAAAAGGAGAATGTTTGACCTATTCGAGACTTGTCCTACATGGTACCCGTGTGTTTCACCTATGTACACACAACTTTCCCTTCATGCTACCCATGAATACCCTAAATTACTATTGTATTCGTGACTTTTATGCAAGTCAACCCACAAATACCTTTAAATTTGTGAGTGTTTTCATTGCAGGCTGTGAATATCTCTTTACATTCGTGATTGTTGTCACTGCAACCCACGAATACGTCCTGTACATGTCAAAATGGATGTTTCCCAAAGTTTAGGTAGTTTGGTTTGTTGTGCAACTAAGTCCTTCGGTTGTAACTACTTTATCTTCGACCCTATCTCTTCATAAATGTATCAATATAGGTAGAGAGGTCCATGAGAGGGGACTTGAATCATTGCAATGTTATTCTGGAGGAAATGGGCTCTCATTTCCCTCACCTTTTCTCTAGAGATCATCCTTGTGTTGTAGAGCTTGGAGGTTAAGTTCCTTGGAGAAGAGAAGCAGCATAACCATGTCAAGGTTTCATGAGGTGCCTGAATTGGAGAAGGTATACTTGTACTTATTCCATGTTTAATAAAGATGTGATGTCCTTCTTCTTCCCAAATCATTGTCTAATGTATGCTATACTTCTGTTTGTGACATATGTTTATGGTAATCAGATTAGGTTTTCATATTGCTTTGATTACCATTTCTTTACATTTAGTCATATTGGTTTGAGGAAGGTACAATTCGTTTTGCATGTCTCTTGGAGCAAGAGGAGCAAGAGGAAGATTAACGGGATGCTTGGATCAACCTTTGTTTGGCTCATCCTTATGAACCATTCTAATCTCTGAAACTTGTTTATATATACTTGCAGAACTATATGCATCTCTCTTTCAACACGAGTACGTTGATGGCCTCTTAAACCCTATCCATAGGAAACTTTCCTCTACAACAACAGATTCTCACTAGAACAAAGTAGAGGCTACATAATCCACTAGTGGATCAGAGACAACTTCTAATCAGTCTAAATTAGTGACAAATCTGCCAATAATTACAATAGAAAACTTTCTTTCAACAATATTTGATACATCTTAGGAAAAACATAGATCTTCATCCACAAGGAATACAACATAGTCCACTCTGTTCTCTAAATTCATGGGCATTAAAATAGATAACTTTGAAATCACGAGGGATATATCCAAGCAGTGGGAATAAATTACCAAAACAAAATTGTTGATAGTAGTAAACCACAAATAATGAACTTTTAAAATGGATGTCTTAGAGCTAAGGTCCTAGTGGTTAAAACATATAATGAATACAAGGAAACTCAAATCAATATTAAATTTAATGAATTTATCCCTCTAGACTAAGTAGAATTTTGTAAGAAACCTAGAGATTTTCTCTGCAAAGATGTGCTCCAATCATCTTCTAGTGTCAGAAAAATGGAATTAATGGTACAAAAGATAGAAAAACAACTCATGAATGAGAAGGTGGCCATAAGGGCCATATAGCTAAGGATTTAAGAGGTAGAAAAAAATGTTATTACATTGGTAGATAGCTATATTGATACTACACCTATACATTAATTGATACATCAATACTAAAAAAGAGGCTAAAGGTTCCTGATGCAAAGCATGTCCAAAACCCTGAAATGATAGTGTTGCAGGAGGAAAAAGACAAGGTACATAAACAAATGTTATACTTCAAATACGCAATAGAGGAATACCAAGATAAAACAGATGAGTTGGAACTTTAAATATCTAGAATGGAACTGGAAAAAACTACCATAACTACTCAAACCACCCCTCAGCCTACTAAAGGGGAAATGAATCTCATGATGGATTTTACCATGAAGCAAAGAGAGGTGGAAAAGATAAAAAAATGCTTGGAGAAAGAAAAGTGAAAATTGCAGATATGGAGAGTGATGTGCATGAAAAGGATGAACTCATAGACCACATAAAAGAAGACAAAGATGGACTAAAGTAGACGGCAGGGTCACTAAAAAACATGCTTGCACAAACATCTCCCCTCAAAGGGGGTAAGAGGACAATGTGGGATTAAATTTCAAAAAAAAACATATAAAATGGGACTACTTTGAGCTCATCTAGGATGATTTGGAGCTAGAAACATCCTCCACAACAGAGATAAAAAATACATAGACTAAGCTAGAAGCAATGTGGTCAAAATTGATACAGTAGAAACAAGAGACAATTGAAGGATTTGGGGATTGTTGGTCTTGGTTTGGGTAGACCCAGGTTTACTTGTTATGTACCAACAAAACCCCTAGCTCACTGGCCCTTTCGGAAACAGACTGCAGAACGGCCTGAAGTCTCACCCGAAGTGATCTTGGATGGGTTGGCTGAAGACTCAAGTGTCCTCAACCAGGTTTTGTAGCATCCTAGTGGTTCTTGTCTCTTCTTATCCAACGGAATCTCTCAGCGATGCGTTGTTTCTCTCCTCCTAGCTAACTCTGCTAGGGGACTGACCCTTAGCGCACTGCAGCTTCTAGGATGATGCGCAAACTCTCTTCTCTGCTCAGCTCTTAACCTGCGATATCTCACACCGCAGTTCCTCCGACAGTGCGATATCACCTTTCTATACTGCGATATATTTCTACAGTAAGAATTCAATATGACTCTCAAGTTCCAAAGGCTTCCTCTCTTAGTATAATAGTTAAGCTAAACAGCCTCACTTAGACTCCTACAGTCTAATATGCTTAACATCAACTATGCTCAACTTGCTGAACTAATATGCAGAAATCACTTAACATTGTGACTGCAATTGTCTTGCATCAAGCACTGATAACTCATATAAAGAAGACTTAACATATTCAACTCGCAGTTAATCTTCCATGCTACTGTAAACTAAAGATAGAATACATTCACTCAATACTGATAGTAAAGTTCATGTAATGAATAACAGATAACAAATAAGTAAAGCACAATCACATGAAACAGTCGCACAACACACGAATTTTATGTGGTTCACTTCTACGGGGGAAGCTACGTCCACGGGAACTGGTTTTTATATTATATCTTGAGAGAGTAAACACAGTTCCAATGCAACCTGATATTCAGCTCAAGATCTTCTGGGAAACTCCGCGCACACAACCGGGATCCCTTCTCTCTTAGATCTCTTCTCTTATATTGCCTTCTCTTACAATATACTCTTCCTCTCTCTCTCTCTCAATCCCTGCGGATTGTTACATTCATACTCCAGGAGCCAGCTACTGGTTATAGTAAGATAATACAGATGGAATAACAGGACCAGAGCTTGACTCTTACAATACTGAGACACTTAGCTAGCTCACTGTCTAACTATCTGAACGTCTAGATGTCTTGCTAGCTAAATGACTCAAATGGATAACCTTTTACAATACAAAATACATGCTTATATAGGCGGCCCGAAGGTCTCGCCATTACAAAACTGTGGGCATTTCCCAACAGTAACCCAAAAACCCTAACTGTGAAAGTCGGCCTATCTGTACTTTGAACTGCTGCTTTCTGTCACACCACAGCTTTCTGCAGTCTTCCACGCTTCCCGGCGCTGATCATGGGTATGGGCACCACTTCCTACTGTCCTTTGTCTTCAATACCTCGGCCCGTTGCTCCTTTTCTCTTTATAAGGGTAGCTGATCCGTCCTGTCTTCGCCGCTACCTTAAGTGCAGTGGTTGAGCTCTCTCTTCTTGGCTACTCAGGTACTGTCTTCTTTGACTTCCCTGTCCCGGTGTAGCATCTTTTCCTGTAGCTGCGGGACCCTGCTCCAACAGTCCCCTAACACTTACTTGTGGCTCGTCCTTGAGCCACTAATAGCTGGCTTCTCCTGCTGTAGCTTCTCCTTGGCTTCCTGTGAAGTCCTTGCGAATCTCTCTCGAAGTCCTGCGACTTCGTTGTTCATAGCTTCGACACACTCTTGTGCCATTTCAAGCATAGCTTGACTAATGCTAGATTCTTCTGTGTCATCAATTTCACTCTTCCTTGTAGTGAACTCCTTGACCTTCTGCTCAATCGCATCGATCAGCTCTGCAATTTGTTCAAAGCCGGCAACGAAACCATTTGTTGGTCTTGGTTTGGGTAGACCCGGGTTTACTTGTTATGTACCAACAAAACCCCTAGCTCATTGACCCTTTTGGCGATAGACCGCAGAATGACCTGAAGTCTCACTTGAAGTGATCTTGGATGGGTTGGCTGAAGACTCAAGTGTCCTCAACCGGGTTCTGTAGCATCCTGGTGGTTCTTGTCTCTTCTTATCCAACAGAATCTCTCAGCGATGCGCTGTTTCTCTCCTCCTAGCTAACTCTGCTAGGGGATTGGCCCTTAGCGCACCGCAGTTTCTAGGACGATGCGTAAACTCTCTTCTCTGCTCAGCTCTTAACTTGCGATATCTCACACCGCAGTTCCTCTGACAGTGCGATATTACCTTTCTATACTGTGATATCTTTCTACAGTAAGACTTCAATATGACTCTCAAGGTCCAAAGGCTTCCTCTCTTAGTATAATAGCTAAGCTAAACAGCCTCACTTAGACTCCTACAGTCTAATATGCTTAACATCAACTATGCTCAACTTGCTGAACTAATATGTAGAAATCACTTAACACTGTGACTGCAACTGTCATGCATCAAGCACTAATAACTCATATAAAGAAGACTTAACAGATTCAACTCGCAGTTAATCTTCCATGCTACTGTAAACTAAATATAGCATACATTCACTCAATACTGATAGTAAAGTTCATGTAATGAATAACAGATAACAAATAAGTAAAGCACAATCACATGAAACAATCGCACAACACACGGATTTTACGTGGTTCACTTCCACGGGGAAGCTACGTCCACGGGAACTGGTTTTTATATTATATCTTGAGCGAGTAAACATAGTTCCACTGCAACCTGATATGCAGCTCGAGATCTTCTGGGAAACTCTACGCACACAGTCGGGATCCCTTCTCTCTTAGATCTCTTCTCTTATATTGCCTTCTCTTACAATATACTCTTCCTCTCTCTCTCTCTCAATCCCTACGGATTGTTACATTCATACTCTAGGAGCCAGCTACTGGTTACAGTAAGATAATACAGACGGAATAACAGGACAAGAGCTCAACTCTTACAATACTGAGACACTAGAGACACTTAGCTAGCTCGCTATCTAACTATCTGAACGTCTAGATGTCTCGCTAGCTAAATGACTCAAATGGCTAACCTTTTACAATACAAAATACATGCTTATATAGGTGGCCTGAAGGTCTCACCATTACAAAACTATGGGCCTTTCCCAACAGTAACCCAAAAACCCTAACTGTGAAAGTCGGCCTATCTGTACTTTGAACTACCGCTTTTCGTCACACCACAGCTTTCTGCAGTCTTCCACGCTTCCCAGCGTTGATTGTGGGTATGGGCGTTGCTTCCTACTGTCCTTTGTCTTCAATACCTCGGCATGTTGCTCCTTTTCTCTTTATGAGGGTAGCTGATCCCTCCTGTCTTCGCCGCTGCCTTAAGTGCAGTGGTTGAGCTCTCTCTTCTCGGCCGCTCAGGTACTGTTTTCTTTGACTTCCCTGTCCTGGTGTAGCAGCTTTTCCTGTAGTTGCGGGACCCTGCTCCAACAGGGATGAACAACACGATTCAATTGATAAAAAATATAAACAAGGTCATATAAAAAAGGACTCTATTGAACAAAGCTTAGACTAAAGTGTGCATTATTATCATAGAAAATCCCTTCTTTAAACGCATGTTTAGGGATGCATTGTCAAGAGGAGTTCCCTCCCTTTGGGATGGGAATGGTTACCTCTATAATGAAGGGGTATGCCAAGAATTGCTGAATGATAAAAAAAACAATTATGATAAATTTGAGGGCCTATAGGAAATACTAAAGGGGGGAACTATAGTCTAATTACGGTATGATGAGTATGAGTTATTAGATAGTCTAAAGCTCACCTTCAAAAAATTTCCACCGATATCATATGAAAACTTTACAAGTGTTGAGATAGGTATAAATTCCATGAGGGGCCACAAATACCTTATGGAAAGAATTGGCATAATTCACAAAGTAATTATGTCACCCCAAGGGAGGTCATAAAACATTAGGGAAAGATTCCCCACAACAAGGCTCCATGCAACAAGGATAAAAGGGGAAATTTTGTTAGTCATTTAGGAAGGAAACCACATTTGTGAATATAGTTCAGGAAGAAAACATAGAGAAAGGGGCAGATTTTAAAAATAGCAAGAAAGGGTCAATTTTGAAAAACAATAGGAAATGGGGTAGTGTCAAATAAGTAGTTTTGATAACTAGTAAGTAGAAGGAAATATCAAGAAACAACCAATGGATATTAAAGAATAATTCAGATCCCACTAGCATTTTCATCAGGAATTATTTGGAGAGGGACTCTCTAGAGACTGTAGGACCATATTTTGCTAGGAGTAGGCAAGTTGTGTACATTGAAATTACTCCATAAGATTCATATCTCAAGTTTATGTCATCCTGCAAAAATTCTCTTTTGTTATTGGAATATTCTTATGTAAATCCAAATCGTTATCAGACTATGAAATCTTTCTTGAGAATCCTACATTCATGGCATGGATTTGTTGAGTTCCAAATTGATGCTCTCATATTTCATTTTTATGACCTCTTTTCCCCATAAACGTTTATCTTATTTGAATAGTAAATGAAATGTCCAATTGTTGCTTAATATATGAATGTCTTAATTGCCATTATATGAATTTCAATCAGATTTAACTTACTTGTGTATGAAATACTGAATTCTTAAATGCTCAATACATTTTTTGTCACCTAGAATTGTGAAATTTATCCATGAGGATACCTCACACATTTCAATTATTTCCGTAATCTTCTTCTTTCACCTCATACTACATTGATTATTGAATGTAAACCTAGTAAATGCCTCTAAAAAAGAAGTCTAGTAAATAGTAAATCGACCTGTCCTTTATCCTAAACATCTGCAATATTTTACATAAAATCAAGAAAACCATGTATCGAAAAAGATTGAGCTCTAAATCAGAATAATTTGAGTTGCATCATGCATTGGCATACTTCCATAATAGCTTGGAACATCTCAATGAATAACATAATTATCTTCTATTCATATGTTGTTATGGTCACTACGAATTTCCCTTCTTGGGAACAATTATAGGGAATATTTTATGTAACTAACCCTAAACATATAGGGTTTTTTTGAAACAATTAAAGACATTTATGTTATGAAGCTTCTTTCTCAAAAACAATATAATAAAGTGATATATGTTCGTTGAATAAGATCGATAAAAAATTAATGGTGCATTATTGATATGAATGTATTTTGTTCTTAAGTTAAATATCAAAACTTTGTTCTTCGTTCACTATGTGAGTCAACCATCTCTTGGAGGGTGTCTACTCTTAGAGGTAGGTCAGTTTGCAATTTGTTTATGGTTTTATTGGTATTTTCTATTATATTCGTCAATCGATGAAGTTGCAAGTTATATGTTAATCTAGTTAATCATACTATGGAGAAGGAGTAATCATATCCTTGTGCAATAAAAATCTGAGTTTCGTTGGTTTGGTTGACATTTAGTATAGCTTGTTTCTAAATTAATTTATCCTTGTTTGATTTTAGATTGTAAATCAGTTTCCCGTAGCATAGTCAGCATGAATGTTGTGAAATAAATTAATTGATTCTGTAAATACTTCTTATTGTTATGCATTTTAACTTAGTTTCATACCATATGAATTAATCTTACTCCAATGATGTGATTTGTATTATTGTTATGCATTTTAACTTAGTTTCATACCATATGAATTAATGCTACTCCATAGATGTGATTTGTATATGGATGACCATTGAACTTTATGATACATCACTAGTTTGATCATTGAGTGCATTATACATGGATGACCATTGAACGTTATGATACACCATTAATTTGATCATTGAGTGCATTATACATGTTTTCTTGTAAAGCATAGTTTGATTCAATTCTCCTTCTTGTACCAATATTTTGTATAGTATAGGTTGTAACTAAGTGATTTCATTAGATAGAGTTATGATTATGTTGTAAGATACTCTATTTTTCATAACGTAGTTTAGTTTTTGTGTTGATGCTTTGTTTGGATATCACACTAAACTCACTTTGATTCCTACGTATAATACATCCATTCCACCTCAATACTTGTATAAAACTCATGTGTGCAATTTCTTCTATAAACCATGTATATAACTTGTGTTTAATTTCTTTAAGGGTCAGTTGAACCTTTTATTAGAATCATGATTACAAAGAAATAAAAAATAAAATTGAATGTGGAAATAAAGCATAGAATATAAAAATACAAGAAATACACCAATATATGTGGTTCACTCGATATGAGATACATCCATGGAGAAACATCTAGTCCTTTGTTTGTTCCATCCAACAAAATTAAGGGATGCAACCTACAACAAATCCATTGCAACCTCCTCTTCGTTCTCTCGTAGTCTCCTCTCTCAATCACAATGTTCTCTCACAATAAATTATTGTAATACAATGCCCTATTTGAAATAGGGTTTCCTTCTCGAGAAAAAATACATGAACATAATCTCTACCATCGTATATGTAACCTAATGTTAAACACTCCACGTTGACTATGAAATCACAATATTTTACAAGGCATTTTTTCCAAAAAATTCTCTTTGAGGGTGTTTCCCATGATCCCTCACCAAGGGGGGATTCAATATATGTTGTTTCCCCTACTAGTGGAATTGGTGGGGGGGGAATACCCCCCACACCAAATTTTTAACAACTAGGATCCAAACATGACTGAGACAAAACATATGACTCGGGAAGATAATTGAGCTCCACAACCAACAATCTCTCACTTGGAGACTGATCACAACAATTATATCGCTACTGCACCCTTTAGACTATGCTCCAACATTGGACCTGGAAAGTTTCTCATCTTCACCGTCATGATTGAAATCTATTGAACTAACCAATAACTTAGTTTCTCCCTGGTTACTGCCTTTGTTAGCATGTATGTAGGGTTCTATCTAGTGTGTATCTTTTCCAGCTTCAACTATCCATCTTCTAAAACCAATAATTTGAAATGGTACCTAAGATGTAAATTTTTAGTCTTATAATTGAAGGTTGAGTTATTTACAAGAACAATGCCACTATGGATTCATTGTACAACTTGTTATTCTCATGCTTATTTCTCAGTTTCTCCATAAACCTCTATAGCCAAATCATCTCTTTACTAGTCTTTGCAACAACAACATACTCTGGTTCCATTGTTGAAAGTGCAACAACCTTTCGAAATTTTGAAATCCAACTTATTATTGTTCCACATACAATAAAAACATACCATACGACACTCATCATACTATATATATCACCTTCCATACCTAAATTAACATATCCCTATAGAACAATGTTTGAACCTCCAGAACGTAATGCATGAGTAGTAGTAGTACCTCTCAAATACTTGAGAATCCACTTTACTACCTCCCAGTGCTCTTTGCCTAGATTGTTCATAGACATGCTCAGATATCCCACTACATGTGCAATATTCGGTCTTGTTCCCACCATCGCATACATCAAGGTACCAACTGTCAATGAGTATGGGACCTTGTATATCTATTCTATCAACTCCTATGTCTTGGGACACATCTCCTTAGTCAATTTGAAATGGATGGATAAAAGTGTACTAATTTATTTCATATCTTGCATTCTAAATATTTCCAACACCTTCTCAATGTAATCACCCTGATTTAATGCCAGATTGCAATTTTTTATGTCTCTTCTTATTCATACCAAGGATTTGCTTTGCAACACCCATATCCTTCATCACAAATGAATTAGCTAATTTTATTTTGAGCACATTTATATCCTGCATGTTAGACCCTGCAACAAGCATGCCATTTACATACAATAAAAATAATAATATAGTTGTCATTATTGAGCCTCTTAAAATAAGCATAGTGGTATAAATGACGTCTACTATAACCCTTTTTTGCCATAAACTTGTCAAATTTCAAATACAATTGTCTTGGAGCTTTCTTTAACCTGTATATTAATTTATCCTTCCCTTTGACCTCATACCCCTATGGTTTCTATATATAAATCTCTTCTTACAAATCCCCATGGAGAAAATTTGTCTTTACATCTAACTGTTCAAGATGAAAATATTCTATTTCCGCTAGACTTAAAATAGTTCTAATTGAGGTCATTTTAACAATAGGAAAAAACACTTCATCAAAATATGCACCTTTCTTCTATGCAAACCCCTTTATAACAAGCCTAGCAGTATACCTATTTTTTCCTCCATCTTCTCCCTTCAACTTGAAAACCCATTTATTCTACAATGATTTTTTTCCTAAAATCAATCAAACCCAGTCCCAAGTTTAATTTCATACCAAGGAGTCCATCTTACCTTTCATGCCTTTTTCCCAATTCTTTTTGGTTTATACATGCATTCCTTCTTCATAACTTTTAAGTTCATTAGATTCAGTCAACAATAAATAATACAATGAGGGAGATTATCGTTTGGTGGGTTTACTTAACATAATATATCTTCTAACATCACTTGTAGGAGTTTGAGGTACCAACTACTGCTATTGATATTGTACAATTTGATTTTATAACACCTTTGGAATTTTATTTTCTTTGATTTCATCAAGCACTGTGTATTATGTTTTTTCCTGTTTCTTTCCCTGCAACTGATATTTGTCCATGGCCTTCTCATTCATACCACATATATACTCCTAATGACTTTATGATTTTCATAATCCCATAAGTGATAATCAAAATCATTAGCTATGTATCCAATAAAAGTACACTCCTTGGATTTTTCCTCAAGCTTTATTATATTTTCTCTATTAACATGGACAAATAATTCACAACAAACAATATTTAGAAATGAGTAGTTTACCTTTATACATGTCCACTACTCCATTGGAATGCCACCATACAAGGATATTGAAGTCCCTCCATTTATTAAGCAAACAACAATATCCACAACTTCTACCCAACATTGTAAGGGAAATCCTTTATGCAATCTCATACTTCTTGTACACTCCATGATTGTCTTGTTCATCATGTCTAACACATTATTTTCTTGTGGTGTTATTGGAACCGTATTCTCTCTATGAATCCCATGGTATGCACAACAACTCTCAAGCTCCTTGTTGCGGTATTCACCTCCATTATTGATCTGAGACACTTCAACTTATTTTGTATCTCATTCTCAACCAAAGCTTTCCATTTCTTACAAGTATCAAAGACATCATATTTTTCTTAATGAAATAAACCTAAGTTTTCCTACTCACATCATCAATACAAGTAACATAATTATGAGAGAAACCAAGTGATGATACTTGAGTAGATCCCCATACATTTGTATGCACAAGATCTAACTTCGCACTCTTCTTTTTCTTCCCAACTCCGAGAAATATGACTCTTTTCTATTTTCCATAAACACATTACTCATAGAAATCAAAATCAACCTGCTTCAAATATGGAAACGAATTCCTTGAGTGGAGAATGTGCATCCCCTTATCAATCATGTTTCCCAGCATATGATCCTACAATGTTGTATCTACTCATGTAGAATCTAAAAAAATTTAAAAGTCAACATTATTCTCACATAAATGCAATGTACCTACCTTCTCTCCTTTCTCTATTACCATTGATCCTTTAGTGTCCTTTCACAATTTTTATGTAAATGTAGATGTACAACCTTCAATTCCTAACTACCTTGTTGAAATTAAGTTTCTTCTCAAATCAAGAATGTGCCTTACCTCTTTCAAAACCCATTGGTTTCCATTCTTTAACTTTAATTGTGTATTAACCTTTCCAACAATTTTAAATTGTTCATCATCACCCAAATAAACATGTCCAAGATAACCTTGAACATAGGACCTTAAAAATATTTCCTATGATGTGTGGAATGAAATGAAGCCCCTGATTCTAACACCCAAGAATCAGTAGTGTTATCTAATGAAATGATTAAAGCATCTTGCAACACATCACCTACTACAATTGCTTCCTAGTTATTATCCTATTGTTCATCTCCCTATTTTCCTTTTCGAGATAAACAATATTTATTCTTATATTATTTCTTCCTACAGTTCCAACACTCCAATGGTCTTCTATATTTGTATATTCCCTTCTTAGGCTTTCCACGATTCCCTAGGATTTTTCCTCTATCCCTTGATCTTTCCCTATTCCCCACAATCAAATCATTACCTTATGTCTCACCTTTGCTTGTCTATTGCATTTCCTCACAAAGGATAACACCAACAACATCATTCAACTTTAAATTGCTTGAACCAGAGACAAAATTACTCATAGCCATGACCAAGCCATTCTAGATTTCTAGAAAAGATCACAAAATTCAAAGATACGTAACCTCATCATCAAAATTTACTCCTATAGAATTTACCTTGTCTGTGACCATGCTAAACCCATTTAAATGATCAGCAAAGACCCATCTTAGGACATCTTCATATTAAATAGATGCTTCATAAGAAATACCATGTTGGAGGCTAAGGGTTTTTCATACTATTTAGCCAATTCCTTCATCAAATCCTCTGTTGTCTTTTCTTTTGAAATGTTGAAACTACCAATGTTTCCAAGCATAGTTGCATTGCTCCTAGTGCATTTCTATAAAAGAACCTCCCATTCTCCATCCTTCATAGTTTTTGGCTTATTTTCTTTTCTTCCCAGTGGTAAGAAAGGATCCTTCTAATATAGATCACAGTCCTCCATTTTCATCTTCCATAGACGGTAGTTTTGTTCGTTAAAATTCTTGATCATAAAATTACCTTCTTCCTCCTTTTGTCCCACTTGAACCAAGAACTCTCCTTTCCTATGAGTTTATCAGGAAAATATACCTTTGATTATGATACCAGTTGTTAGAAACATGATTAAAGAGCAGTAAAAAATAAAAAAGAGTGCACAAGTAAAACACAAAAAAGCACAATACAAGAGATACACCAATATACGTGGTTGACCCGATATGGGCAACATCGATGGAGAAATAACCAGTACTTTCTTTATTCCATCAAGGAAAAGAAAGGGATACAACCTGCAGCACATTCGTTGCAACCTCCTTTTCACTCTCTCATAGTCTCATGTCTCAATCAAATCATTATCTCATAATACATATCTTAAATGCAATTCCCTCTTTAAAATAAGGTTTCATTGTAGGGAAAAAAGGCATGAACATAATCTCTACCGTCAAATTTGTAACCTAATGATGAATGGTACAAATTGACTACAAAATTATAATATTTTACAAGGAATTTTTCCAAAAATATCTCTTTTGAGGCGCTGCCCCAAAACCCTTATTGGTGGGGGCTCCAATATATGTCATTCCCCCCACCCTAGACCCCTTGGAAACATTACTGGAGGGATCCCCCCACACCTCACATTAAGAACTAATATTCGAACATGGCTGAAGCAAATCCTCTAACTCAAAAAAAAAATTAGGTTCCACAACCAACACCTTCAACACTTGTAAATTTAGGTCCTTTCACTTTATTTGTTACAATTTCATTTTGTTTTATAAATTTCAAAACATTGGATAGGTATATAGTTGCATTACTTTATTGCATTATTTTAATTAATATCATGGTTAATATAGAGTTCTATTACTTTACAATTAAACTTTAATATTTTCATTACTTTATAAAGTATTTGCCTTACTTTAGTTTGTAGCCTTGATTAATCACTTAATTTCAACTTTGTTTTCATGGTACATACTTGAACATTATTGAAAGGAAGTGACTATATATAAAATTCAGATTAAAGAAAACATGAAATAATAAGAGTTATATATTCAACTTCACAATTTCCCAAGCATAAAATTTAAATACATTAGGTGGATTAGTCATAGGCATACCAATTGTAACTAGTTAAACTCAAGAATGACTTTGTACATACAATACTAGTATTTCATAAGCTTCTTCTTTTTTTCTTTCTTAAAACTTTCTCACTTTGCGGGAGTGGCCTTTAGTTTAAGAAACCATGACCCATAAGCATCTATTCCGTCAAAATCACCTGAGGATCACACCCAACCTAGACCACACTAGCCCTCAACTTGGATGGATTTTGGGGTGTCTCCTCCCAACTAGTTCACCTCAAAAGGCAATCAGACCCGGGTCTCCTTGCTAACAAGAACCACACCCTAAATGAATGAGCTAGTGGGAATTGACTATTATCTCATAATGTTATCATGAGCCTTGGGTTGACATTTAAATGATATAGTGAACCCTCAACTCTAGTCTTCCTTCATATGCATATAAAATCACTATCAATTTTTAATGGACTTGAGGGAATCCTCTAAGACTAAATAAGCCACAATAATGAAAATATGGGAACCCATAGACACACCACAAGTTTTCTCATGTATTTTCCCTTGAAAATTAAAGAATGTTGATTTGAAACCAATCTCAACTAACCTAACATTTCCTTGGTCAATGATTTTACTAACCTCCATTGCACCTTTAATGGGATCTTTGTGAAAAGAGAGACCGCATTAAGACTTATGAAAATTCCATTTAGGTCTAGTTTGATGTTCTTAGTCGTATTCACAAAAGATGTGGATTCTTTTACGAAATAATTTGTATTACCTATAAGAGGTTTAGGTTTATGTGCCACATATTTTGTGACTTAATAAGTAGGTCATCCTATAGTATTGACAATTTGTCTAAGATCAAGGGTCCTATCCTTCTGAATTTTGGGAAGTCCATATATCCTAGGGGGAGGGGCAACTAATGATCAATTCCTTTCTTTTATTTTCCACATTTTATTGATAGCAATAGAGACTTAATTTGAAATCTTATTAATGGGATTCTTACTTAACTTCATATAACTACTATTATTGTAAAGATGGTATAACATTTTCTTAATATAATCATTTTTTTCATAATTACTACTTCCCCTTCCTTATAAACCCGAAGAACCACAAAATATTTATTGTTGTCAAGATCCTTAATAGAAATATTCTCCTACTTATTGAGATTGCTCCTAAATGGTGTTGGCATATGAAAAATGACCAAACAATATTATTGAATCTCCTCCATAATATCTTCTCAAATACTTTTGATTTCGTTCTTAATGTTGCATAAGAAGTCTGTGGGTGACAGAGCAAGTGGTAAAGTTGAAATGTTGTAAATGATTGTAAATGGAAGGTCTCATGTTCAAATCCCCCCAAATTTTCCCCTACGCCATGGTTCGGGCCTTGTGGATGCACCTAGGGTTATAATGGTAGCAGGATTGGATCCCTAAACCCTGTGTCACGCGAGTACTAGCCCGATCCCTAGTTTTTTATTCCCCTAGTAAAAAAAGAATTGTTACATAAGATATACTTAATTGATATCTTGTGTGGATCCAAAGCAAAGTTCATACCTTCTCAGGTAAACCTACCATGATATCATCAAATTGATGGCTTGACAAGTTTACCACTAACTTTTGTGTTTCCTATAATATATGGGATTAGAATTAGAATACCTAATCTTTGAACAAAATTCAAGGTTCTTTATATTAGGGATTGAACCTACCAAGTTATTAATGTTGAAATGCATATTCAAAGGGTGAGACATGACATAATGTGGAATCAATGAAGAGGTAAGTTATCATTCAATTTAAATTAGAGTTTAAAAGGTTCAACTTTGGGTAGCTAGAAGTAGAAATAGGGTTTGGGTTTGGATAATTCAAATTAGAAATAGATCCTTGAACCTACTTATTTGAATATGAATATCATAAGCTCTAATATGATCCCTCGCTTCATATATCTAATTCTAATAAGTATATTATCGAACTATAGCTCTCTCTTTATATATCCAAGTCTAATTATTAATAATTATCTTATCAAAATATAGCTCTTTGGTAGAATTGGGGAAATTTTTACAAGACTTGATGTTGAAATTCTTTAAGCTTTGAACAGATGTAGCACTTTGGATTTCCTATACTACAATAGTGAATAAAATTCATCAAGTTTCTATAACCTTGGAACTCTATCAATGAAAAATAAACTAATAAAGAAACAATAATAATCTCTTAGCCTAGTGAAATCAAGATCATAGTCTTTGGAAAGTTGCTTCAACTCATGCCTATTGACATCGACATGAAATTTTCTAAAATTAGTGCTAAAATATTTTCTTGATAGTTTATAATTAATAGTGAGAAAACAACAACAATGATATGCTTCAACAAAGAACAATGTATGTTTGGGTGTAATTCCCAAACCTTTGAGAGGGGTTGTACTAATATACCTCTGTATGTGCATGTTGAAACCATAAGATGCGCTTACATCATTTTTATTAGAATTTTTGTGCCATTAGATCATCAAGCAATGAGTGCAATCATATTCTTAATTATTATGCAATGAAAGAGAATGAAAAATACACACTGAACAAATCAAATGTCATAGGAAACAGATAAGTATTGCTCAATTAATTACAGTATCAACTTCATTAAAGAATCCAGTGTTACAATGGCGTTACATAAGGAGGAATTCGAATCATGTGGATAGGATTCAAATTCACCAGCGAAAACTAACTATATCTGACTGCATGGCTAACTAGAAGTGTCTAAATCACTATCAGAGTTGAACTGGCTAACTCCAGATGTCTAATCCAGTTTCTCAATCAGTTATAATAAGTTAAACCAGTCTAAATGCAGTGGTAGGTGAGAAGTTGGTGAGAACTGGCACCTTCCCACATGCAACCATGCATAAATGGTGCTAACTGAACTGGAGGAGATCTAGTTGAATGTAACTGAAGAATGACTAAGCTTAACTAGTTACCAACTGCCAAAAAATGAAGGAGGTTGGCGCCGACACTCCTAGTGGCTCCTAAAATGTAGGGATTGGTCTAGAGGCACCTAAACTAATGCATTCAAGTGCAGTCAGTTACAGTTAGCCTCTATCGTTGTTCCCCACACTCTAATGCCTAGTACATGTGCCCCTATTCGACCAAGTGGACCCAATGGTACTAGTGGACCCAATAATAACTAAATGACTCCTAAGTTAGGCAAATATAATCTAATAGACAGTTTGGACAAGGGAGGATTATAAATCCTCCCTTGTCCTTAACTGGTGAGAACTGGCACCTTCCCACATGCAACCATGCATAAATGGTGCTAACTGAACTGGAGGAGATCTAGTTGAATGTAACTGAAGAATGACTAAGCTTAACTAGTTACCAACTGCCAAAAAATGAAGGAGGTTGGCGCCGACACTCCTAGTGGCTCCTAAAATGTAGGGATTGGTCTAGAGGCACCTAAACTAATGCATTCAAGTGCAGTCAGTTACAGTTATCCTCTATCGGTGTTCCCCACACTCTAATGCCTGGTACATGTGCCCCTATTCGACCAAGTGGACCCAATGGTACTAGTGGACCCAATAATAACTAAATGACTCCTAAGTTAGGCAAATATAATCTAATAGACAGTTTGGACAAGGGAGGATTATAAATCCTCCCTTGTCCTTAACTGGTGAGAACTGGCACCTTCCCACATGCAACCATGCATAAATGGTGCTAACTGAACTGGAGGAGATCTAGTTGAATGTAACTGAAGAATGACTAAGCTTAACTAGTTACCAACTGCCAAAAAATGAAGGAGGTTGGCGCCGACACTCCTAGTGGCTCCTAAAATGTAGGGATTGGTCTAGAGGCACCTAAACTAATGCATTCAAGTGCAGTCAGTTACAGTTATCCTCTATCGGTGTTCCCCACACTCTAATGCCTGGTACATGTGCCCCTATTCGACCAAGTGGACCCAATGGTACTAGTGGACCCAATAATAACTAAATGACTCCTAAGTTAGGCAAATATAATCTAATAGACAGTTTGGACAAGGGAGGATTATAAATCCTAACACCCCCCCTGAATCCTAACTTGGACAAATGTGGGCCCAAGAAACAACGCAAAAATTCACCCATATACAATCTAAACGATAAAAAATGTTTCTTAATAAACCAAGGAAATAGGGGAGAAACTCATCAGAAAATCCCCCCCTCAAGATAAACAGGAATCATGAAATACAAGTTAAAAAATTGCAAAATCGTTTGTTGCAATTCACAGCACTATGTAGCAACAAAGCAGTATTATGGTTCTTCTGTGTAGCAACATCCTGAATATGTGCATGTGAACCTCTGAATCCAAACTAAATTATTATGTCTGGAGGAATCTTCCTCTTTGTATGAATAAGAATGTGCTTCGCTGAATCAGGAATATAGACAACTGCAAGATGAAAACTGGACCCATGTAGAGCAACTGAAATCAACAAATGCGAGAGACAAAGTGCTTGAGAATTCGAACCATGTGAGGAACACCCAAGAAACTGATATATGGAAGCCTTGAACATCAAACCATGTGAGGTAAAATCAGCTCCAAGTGTTAGTATCAAGTGTCCAGGCGAATGCAGACTGTCTCCATCTTTACTAGTTCTGTGAGGAGATGAGCATGTGATCAAATGGATATGTAGAGAATCCCTGGGACCATGGAGAGCGAATGCTTGAGTTCCATAATTCGATATAGCTTCAAAAATAAAAAAAATGATTCAAAAAGTATAATATCAGCAAACTAATAAGAGGAAACTAATATCAAATCCCCAACAACAAGTTTGAAGGAGACTTGTTATACTTGTTTTTTCACACCAAAATTTATGAGAGCATCTACAAGCGTCACTGAAATCTCTTGAAACTTAAAACCTGAACCAAATAATATCATATTATATCCAAATAAGATCATATCATATCCAAATAAGTTCATATTAGATCCAAGAGTGTGCTCCACTGAGATGGTAGATGCATAGTTTTCTCGTTCTTCAAAATTATGAGTATTGGTGCATGCAATCATGTAGGAATTTACTGGAAGCTCTAGGTCAATGAGAGTGAATGTAAGGTTTGTCATTACACCAAAACCTGCAGATTGTGGTGAACATTTGAAACCCAGCACAAGGCCCAATGACCAGGAGTGGTGGTTAAACCACTTGTTTTATTATATTCCCATAGGTGCGGCGGTTATACCATGTGGAGGTACTTGATATTCCAACAGTGAATGGATCAATCCTACAATTTTATATTATTTCCAAAATATCCAAGGATTCATAAAATATAATATCAACAAAATCATAAAAGAATATTGACATCAAAGCACCAGCAGAAATTTCAAAAGAGACTTTTGGTACTTGATTCTTCACACCAAAATTGATGAGACCAGCTACAAGCATCAATGTAAGCTCTTGAAACTTAAAAATTGAACTAAGTAATATCAGATCAAATCCAAATAAGATAATATCATATCCAAATAGGTTCATATCAGATCCAAGAGTGTGCTCCACCGAGATGGTAGATGCACAATTTTCCCCTTCTTCAAAATTCTGAGTATTGGTGCATGCAATCATGTAGGAATTTACTAGAAGATCTAGATCAATGAGAGTGAATGGATCACTCCTAAAATATGATATTATTTCCAAAATATCCAAATTATTACTTTTCTACACACCAACGCCATCATTAGAGACAGAGAAATCAAATTCTTCTTTATTTTCTGAAACAATCATTGGTAAACTATGCACAAAATTCAAAATAGAAGAATCACTAGAGAATTTTTGCATAGAATCGAAGAAGAGTTTTTATTCAAAAATAGATATTTGAGAATATGACATATCAAAGATCTCATAAAATTCAGGAGCAACAGGAGAAGGAGTCACTCCAAGGAGACTTTCTTCAATTGTAATTGACTGTGTGGAAGATTATGCTTCTTCTTCATCTTCAACAATTTGCTTTGCTATAGGAGAGGGAACATAGAGTACATTCTTGAAATATGCATGTTGGATTTTATATGAACCTTCCTCAACAACTGGAATTTTAGATTCATCTCCCATATGACTGTTAGGTCCTCTTGATAGAGGGAAAGTGATAAGGATTCCATGGAGGAAACCATGTGGTTTGATGCTCTAGAATCTATCAAATAAGCCTTTGATGGAGTGAAGCATGCATGGAAGGCATGGAATCTATCATGTTCTTCAGTCTGCTCTCCATAATCAGACATCTATGCACCTTGTGGAAGGGCAATATTGTTCTATACACATAGAGCTTTCAACTGGTCGAGGGGCTTCTTCATGCATAAGTCTTCTGAATGAAAACCCCTCATATAGTAGGGACGCTTTTTCTTCTTCTTGGAGACTGAAGCTCCTTCGAATGTCTTCTAATTCTCTTTAGGCTTCGAATCAGATGCTTTAGGCTCCTTCCCCTTAGGTCTCCCTTTAGCTTAAGCTTTGGTAGATTCTGTCACTAGGAGAGGTTGTTTTTTGGAAGTATGGATGACTCCCATCTGGACCAACTTCTCTTTCTCCCGTATTAAGGACTCGACAAAGGAATCAAGTGATGGCATCTTCCAATTGGGAATGGAAGCTCTTCCGGAATGGAAGATTGAGACAAATACAAAATACTCAGAGCCTAGTTTGCTGAGTATGGAGAGCACATGTTGCTCGTCATTTCTTTCTATTACGTACTGTCTGCATTGAAGTACAAGAGACTTGAATTTTGTAAAGAATTGTTTTATGGTCTCGAAACTGCTCGGTTGTAAGGCTATCAACTAGTTCTCCAAATTGTGTCCCTGAAGCTCATCTTGCCTTCTAAACAAGACTTCAATCTTTTCCCAAGCTTCTTTAGGAGTCCTCAAACCTTCAAGGTGAAAGAGGAGGTCTCTGTATATGTGAGTACATAGATAACCAAAAGCTTCATCTAAGTGGTTCAGAAAATTATTTTCCTCGGCTGGATGATGGGGCTCAGCCTCCCTTCCCTTGTTGCGCAAGGACACCTACATATCTTCCCTCCAAACAATATAATTGAAGGGTGTTAGGATCTTAGGTGTGGATGGTTGAGAATCCATAATTATCCTGTTGATTAGACAATATCTTCACACAAGCTACGTAGCACTTGTAGAAATTCACTGCAAAACTAAAAAAATTCGAACAATGTTAGAATCAAGCCTTCCCTCTCCACACGTACACTTTCTCAGGGTTCGTCACGCCCACACCACCACTCTGAATGAATCCAGAGGAAGCAAGGAACTCTTTGCGGGACTTATGTGGAAACCCAGTGTCACGTCCCCATCCCTTCGACCAGCGAAGAGGACGCGACCATGGCGTTAACCATCTGGGCTACCAGCCCCATGAACATGTGACTTACAACAATTTGATGAGAATAGAATGCATTGAAGTAGAACATGCATACTTGATGATTTATCATACACAGATGCAAGTATCTATCATACATAGCGGAACAACATACATTCATACAAACATTCATTGGACATGTTCATCATAATCATTAACAGAAAATGAGGTTGCAGAAGTAAAAGTAGGCAAGATTACTTATCTTATGAAAACTCCTTCCGCAACCAGCTATGTCGCTACAACGTTCCACCCAACCATAGGCCAGCGTGCTCCTTAATATCTTAGCAGTGCTTCCACCCCCGAGCTGGGCATGATTCTCCAAGGAATAAGGGAACAAGCAGGCTTACACATAGCCATGGATACATAAAACACAGCCAAGCCAAAACAGTTGGGTTTATCAGGCCATCTAGGAGTGGGAAAGGCTAAATGCTAAGCTGGTGAGCCCATTACAGAGCTAGGAACACCTACACCAAAACTAGCTTGACTTCTAGGACACCCACACACACCAAACACAAGGAATCAGTCCCTTCTTTGCTACACAGTCCCTCAGACCCTTCATTCCCTTCCAGTGCTATTCAGGGGTTGTGGAGAAGAAAGCCAGCCCTCTAGCTTTGTCTGTGTGGTTTCCAACACACCAGGTTTATCAAGCAAACCAAGCCCCCATCCATGCTCCCCTCACAGTCCGAAGACCAACCATTGCACGCAGACAATTAATCCACAATTCCAGCTTAATAGGGAAAAACGACTCTTGAGTCATCCTTGGCCCTATCGTGGCCAAAATGAATCCAACAATACATTCCTAAACATATCAGTGGGAAAGCTCACAACAGGGGAAAAACAATAGCCCACCCTTGGGCAACGAAGTCACCAGTAAAAACATACATAAGCACGCTGAGGAAGAGAAAAATACCGACTTTCAAACTGTGCGTGAGATGAGCAGAATCCCGTCCCAAAATATAAAGAAGACCCCAACAATCACCACGTGATGGAGACCATAGTCAACACAGCAAATCGTGGATGAAAATGCACAGCTCCCAGCTCGCTGTGTGAGTCCAAAACAGAAGAATACCTGTGCATGAGGACAGCGAACAGAAAATGGTTCATGCGCGAAGATGAACAGCTCCCAGCTTGTGCGTGGATGAACACACTACAGAGAGGATGTAATTAGACGTGTGTGAGTGTTCAACACATGCGTGGAGAGGAGAATGTGTCCGCGAGAGTGAAAACCAGGTAAATCCTGTGCGTGGAGGTGAACAGACAATCCTGAGGCCTGCGCAGTGGAGAGTGCGTGAAGGTTTCTCTTGCCATAGTGAAGTCAAACGTGGATGGAGTGTGCGTGGAGGCAAGGGCTGACAGTCTTGCCACCCCACTCCCAAAACAATAACTACCTCAACCACCAGCAGCAATTCTTAATGGAGGTGGTTGGGTAAACAAAGAAAGGTGACACATGGATTTTTACCCCCATTGGCCAAGGTTTGACAATTTCCCCACCCTTATCCTTGTGAAAATCATGCCCCTTCTCAATTTAGTTGTTGCGATCGTAGCTGGTCGGATTCATTTAATTAATTATAGATGCATATTTACATGATGATAAACTTAATATATGCCGCATGCCCCGATATACCATCGGTGACAAGTTTAAATCCAAAACATAGCATAACCGATCAATGGTGGGGCCTTGGCCTTTAGCTCCACACCATGATCATTTACAATAAATACATCATATACATCTAATGCAACGGGGTCAAAACCGGGGTGTTACACCCAGCTGCTTCTAGTGTACAATGGAGAGTAGATAGACTTGAATCTCTCCTGAGATGGCTTTGATACCATATTAGAATTGTTGTGCCATTAGATCATCAAGCAATGCCTGCAATCAGATTCTTAATTATTATGCAGTGAAAGAGAATGAAAAATACACACTAAACAAATCAAATCTCACAAGAAATAGACAAGTATTTTCAGTTAATTGCAATATCAATTTCATTAAAGAATCCAGTGTTACAATGGTGTTACATAAGGAGGAATTCAAATCATGTGGATAGGATTCGAATCCATCAACTGAATCTAACTGTATCTGACTGCATGGCTAACTAGAAGTGTCTAAATCACTATCAGAGTTCAACTGGCTAACTCAAGATGTCTAATCCAATCTCTCAATCAATTATAATCAGTTAAACCAATCTAACTGCAGTGGTAGATGAGAATTAGGTAAGAATTGGCACCTTCCCACATGCAGCCATGCATAACTGACGCTAACTGAACTGGAGGAGATCTAACTGAATGTAATTGAAGAATAACTAAGCTTAAGTAGTTACCAACTGCCAACAACTGAAGGAGGTTGGTGCTGAGACTCCCAGTGGCTCCTAAAATGTAGGGATTGGTCTAGGAGGAGCCTAAACTGATGCATGCAAGTGCAGTCAGTTCTAGTTAGCCTCTATCGATGTTCCCCACACTCTAGTGACTGGTACATGTGGCCCCATTAGGCCAAGTGGACCCAATGGTACCAATGGACCCAATAATATCTAAATGACTCTTAAGTTAGGCAAATATAATCTAATAGACAGTTTGGACAAGGGAGGATTATAAATCCTAACAATTTTAGGACTTTTGAAAATGGCTTATTTTGATTCTATGAGTTTAGCTTAGTCTGTAAGAAGTGGTGACAACAAAAGTGGAAAGAGCTTCAAGAAGGTTATACTATTCAATGCACACATATATATCATCACTCGAGTCCACTACATCACACATGAAATTACAATAAACCTCTTTCCTTGATGCAATTTTGAGATTGATTCCTCGATGTCATTAGAAAGAAGAATATGACTAAGTTGCTTCAAAACAACAATTTTACAACCTTGCCTCAAACTTTTTTTTCCTCCTTTTGCATGTCACTGAAATGATATACCACACCCATTGATTTCAATATCCTCGCAATCATTCACTTGTACTCATAAAGGTCGATTGTCAACAAGGGCAATTGAAACAACAAATTAAAATTGATTTTGATATCATTACATTCTTTTCTGCACCATTGGATACAATCCAACTACACTTATGCACAATCTATTCTTCTTGAAGATGCACCTTCCTACAAAGCTCAATCCATACCTATTATATATAATTTATTTATGCAGCTTGAAAGAGAGAGGCCTATGAGTTCTTACTTGAAACTTGAACCATATGCTAGTTTATTAAATATAATTAAAAACCTTCAAAATTTATTGATGCGCCTAGTGATTATTCACTTATCATAGACATTTTTGGTGGGGAATCCACCTAGACCATTTGAAATCAGTTTTGTAGGGTGTTCAATTGAAAAATGAATCACATTAATTTAATAATGTGGTGAGTATGTGGAATCCTCCACTATTTGTTCATTTGACACCCATATAGTATATCACAAACAAAAACCTCATATGAAATGGAGATCTATTCCCTATTTCCAAGTGAAAGATGGTTTTTTTTAGCTTCCTCCCTATGCACTATAATGCTAGTTCAAAAATCCTTAGGCACTCTTGGGATTTATTCCTCCTTCATTTCACTAGGAGATGGATACACCCCCCTATTGTAATTAAATATAATCTACAAAGAACAAAAACCAAAGAATGCTCTTAATAAATTGGTGAAAGCAACACTTAGCTAACAAACACCCATTAAAGTACTTGTATGTGAAACATGAGACATAAATTTTTATGTTCACATATATAATGTTACTTGAGACTGCATCAGCAATGTGGTTCAGTAATTAAAATTAAAGACCTTCAAAATTTACCAATTTTCTTGGGGTTTGGTTACTATGATGACTATTTGTGGTGGGGAATACGCTTATGTTCACATGATATGGAAACTTACTTGATATTTCCTCAACAATGTAGTATAATAATTAAAGTTAAGGGCCATTAAAATTTATTAATTTACTTGGGGATTGGGTATTGAGGTGACTATTTACAATGGGGAATCTAGTTTCTCATTCAAAATGGACGACTACTTGTGATGGGGAATCTAGTTTCTCATTCAAAAATGGATTTTGGAGAGTTCTCAAATGCCTAACGCGTCACATGGGAATAATATGCATTTTGTAAGGATGTCTAGCCCTCCACTATCTATTCATTGAGAGAGAGAGAGAGAGAGAGAGATCTAATGCAATCCACCAACTCATAGAATTTATCTAATATAGAACTAATGGAGAAAGAAGCTGCAAGGAGGAATAAAGTTTGTGCAAATCTAGGGTGACTTTGTGTGAAGAGAACCCCCTTGTTGCAATAATGTCCTTGAACATAAATGCTTATATTGTGATCTGATGTTCATTACTTCATCCACACAAGCATGTTGCGTATGGTATTGGACCTTTTCGAGCCATCTATAATGTTTCTCTTGAATTTAAAGGAAACACCTAGGACCAATAAAAAAGGGGGAATGTTGATAATGGAACCAATAAATACAAATTCATTAAACTATTAGTTGTAGATGTTGAAAACAACATCGAAACAACCCAAAAGTTGAAAATTCAACCAACAAGTGTAGAAATCTCTTCAAGCACAAATTGTTTGCCAATGGAAATGTACTAGAGCTTGATGCTACCATTTTTGTAACAAAGAACATGATATGATCCCTAGTTAGAGTCCTTGTCCACATAGAACATCTTTCTCCCAATGAACTTATTGATAGAGAAAAAAGTGTTCTTAGGTTTATAGCACCCTGTTGCTTCACGATCTACCTAATTAAATGGCCATAATTCTTGGAGTAAGCAACGATAGAGGGATTCATTTGTTTCCCCACCACATTAGAGATGATGGTGGGTTTCCCTCCTTCCAAGGTTTCCATGATCAAAATTGTGGTCCCCATATCGATTCCCACCACACTTTTAGAAGGGACCTTTACATGTCCTAAGGCTTTCCTTGAAGACAATTGAGATTGCTTACTCCAAACAGTTTGAAGGCCACCATTGAAGACATTTTTTTCCCAAATCGAGGTTGAAGAAGGTGCTATTTCAATTCCTATTATTGGTTTTTGTGGAAGAGTTGGTGTATATTATGAGGTATGTAAGTTGCAAACAAATGAACATGATTCACAACCGGCACAAATGAAAATTTTGAATTCCAAAAGTGAAAACACCCAAATTGAGTAAGACAAGAGATAATTATATATAAACTACTATTCTCTACCTCCTATGTGCACCTTGAAATGTCGTTGCCAAAAACCTCAAGGAGATTGAACAATTCCTCCTCCTCTTGGAAATAAATACCCACCACCCATCGTAAGCAAAGATAATCCATAGAGAACAAGAAAAAGGAGGATGTTGGTATATGGATAGAGTGATCATGGACAAGCTAGATGGGAGATATGATCTGATATGGATTAATATAAAGTTTGTTATCTATTTTGGTACTTTCTTAATGGAAGAATTAGAGCTATTGACTTGTAGGGGAGGTCTTATTTTGGTGATTTGGGATCCTAAAACTTCTAGAGCCCACTTGGAGCATTTAACAATCATTTTTGGAATAGAAAATTGAAAACAAAATCCATGGCCCTATGGCATTAACCTACACATTGAGATCTTTCATACAACAAAAGGATCACCTAAATCGAAGTTTGCATGAGAAAATTATGTTTTCTGCAAGTTGACCTATATTTTTTACCACCATAATAGTGAATGAATGTCACATTAAAATCCATTACCCACACATGTAAAACTAGTTACATGTAATCTTTCACAAAAATACAAAAAAAAATCCAAAACTCTGAACTTAATTTAGAATTAAAATATATAATAACCCTAACCCAAGGTAGCTATCATGACAACCCAACATAGCTATCCTCACATGTTACATACTTCATTATTACATACTTCAACCCCAATAATCTTCTTATATCTCATACTAAGTCAACGAACAAATTCATAACAACGGCATACAGATGGATGAAGGTTCTAAAGGCTCTCCATGGTCGTCCCATTCAAATTGACAAGGAAAGGTGCCACTGTCCCAATGACGTGTTTGAACAAATAAGAGATGTCTAAGTAGTGAATGACTAGACTTGTATAACCTAATTCTTCAACTCAAAAGCCTCTCGTGATATTTTGGCGGCGCCAACATACGAGTATAAAACCTGGCGGTGGAGGGACAGAATTTGGAAAATGAACAACACGGCGGGCGCCCGTGGTAAACAATCCCTATTGAGTGTTGACTATTCCTGAACCGACACGTGTCGATGACCTCTGCGCATGCGTGCTTTCTCGACGTGCTAAATGCTCTCCGAGTCTCCGACCTTAACGCTGGTAGGAACAGAGGGCTCAACATTAACCGCAGTTAAGATCTTTTATACCGGCCTTGTTTATAGCACGAGTAGTGGGGGCGCCTTACATAGGAGTCCCTTATATATGCACATTCTTGGTTTGCCAAATTCATAAATGGGTTACACAAACTCATAGAAGGAATTGAGTCTTATGAGCTCTCCTAGGCTTAAATTTCATGATGTTACTTCGTAGTTCTTCTACATCTGGGCTGAATTCCCTCGTTGGGATTCAAGCAGAATCAGAATTGAATTCGCACAGGTGTGTTCAGTTGACCCAATTTCATGTTGCAGGCAATGGCGATGTTAAGTGGGCTCATCATGATGTGCAACCCAGATTCGGAAGGACCTTGTCTGAAGCTGATTTACATAACCCCTTATCATCTAATGGTAGTCCAAGCAGGGTAGGGTTTAAGACGAGGTCCTGTTCTTCGGACCTCTGTAGACAGTTCTCTACAGAAAGTTCTCTGAGCAATGGCTTATTGGACGAGGCTCTGGAAGAGGAATTCGAGGATTCTGATACCCGAATTTCTATAGGGTTTCAAAGCGCCGGAGACCCACATGAAGAATCTTTAGAAAAAATCATGGCAGCCATTGGAACCCATGGAGGTGAGGAACGATATGTCTCTGGAAAGAGGGTTCAGGATTTGAAGGGTGGGTGGGAATGTGAAGGCAGTGGGGTAGCTTTGGTGTGCGATAGGGCTGTTGCTGGATCTAAAACTGAGACCAGTTCTGTTAATGGAGGATTTCGGGGCGAAGATGGAGGTGGGTTCTCTGGTGGGGGAGGTTATGGAGGGAGAGGAGGTGGGTTTGGATCAGATTCAAATAATTTGGATGATTACTATAAGAAAATGCTGCAGGCCGATCCTGGCAACCCACTTCTGTTGGCGAATTATGCAAGGTTCCTGCAGGAGGTGAGTATTGAGGAGTTTGACCCTTAGTTTTACTTAGTAGTCTGTTAGTCTTGGGCTGCTGGTACATAACTATTAATCTTATTAATCACTAATTGTTATGAGTAGGAGTTAAGGTCGTGTCTCATTACTATTACCATGAATCATAATAATTCAGTCTACAAGTTGGAGTTATGTACTGTGTTGTTTAGGTCCTTATATTGCAGCCTTGTTGACTGCATACCATGTATCAATCTTATTTTTGAAGACACAGTATTCTCTATACTGTTGGTTTTGTGTCTATTTAGGTCCAGCATGATCTGGAAAAAGCTGAGGAATATTATGAGAGAGCCATTCTGTCCAGTCCGGGCGATGGAGATATCCTCTCTCTTTATGCTAATCTGATATGGGATATTCACAAAGATGCACCTCGTGCCAGATCTTACTTTGATCAAGCTATTCAGTGTACACCGTATGATTGGTTAGTATCTTTACCTTCTCTCTATTTATTCAATTACTCTCCATTCCTGTGCTTTTTTTTTAAATCCTTCGCTTGATACATGCAGTGCTCTGTTTGGATTTTATACATGTATTGCTTTGTTTGCTTTTTATGGTATTAAGAGACCGATGACTGTGCTAGTTCCCATTGTTCTGGTACAAGTTTAGAGGATTTGGTGGTTTGTTAGTGTGATGATTCCAGAACTTATAAAAGTGTGCTAGATATATGGGTTTTAAAAAATGAAACAATTCAAGTTGATGTTATTGCATTTTATACATGTATTGCTTTGTTTGCATTTTATGGTATCAACTTTTAAGAGACCGATGACTGTGCTAGTTCCCATTGTTCTGGTACAAGTCTAGAGGATTTGGTGGTTTGTCAGTGTGATGATTCCAGAACTTATAAAAGTGTGCTAGATATATGGATTTTAAAATATGAAACAATTCAAGTTCATGTTCTTGCATTTTATACATGTATTGCTTTGTTTGCATTTTATGGTATTAAGAGATCGATGATTGTGCTAGTTCCCATTGTTCTGGTACAAGTCTAGAGGAATTGGTGGGTTGTCAGTGTGATGATTCCAGAACTTATAAAAGTGTGCTAGATATATGGATTTTAAAATATGAAACAATTTAAGTTGATGTTATTTGATTAATTGACTCGTTTTTGCAGCAATGTTCTTGGATCATATGCCCATTTCCTATGGAATGCAGAAGATGATGAAGAGGATCAAGATGCTTCTCAGCAGCAGAAAATGGCACCCCCAACATATTTTGGTACTGCGACCACTGCAGCTACCTGATCACTTCAAAAGCCTAATTGCATTTCTGTTTCAATGAACAGAACCATCATATTTGCTAAGCCACTCTGATTTTGCCATTATCAGTGCTGCAGCCCAAAATCTTTTGGTAGTTACAAAATCATCCCTCTATAGATTAATAGTATGCCTAGATGATTTTAGTATGCAGCATTTAAAAAAAATTGCAAATTGGAGAAAATTGCAAATTGCAAAATTTTGCAAATTCAAGAGTCATGGTTAATCGATTTTAATAGTATTTCATTTGAACCAAGTGTTTTTAAAATAGACAACAGAAGAGATTCTTGAAGTGTAATCTTCCAGAGAAGAGAAAAATGTCAAAGACCACCTATAAAACACGGAAAACAAGGAAAAGAAAGAGGTAAAATACCTAGGAAAAATCAACGTTACAAGTGTAATATAAAGGTTCTATATACCAGGTGAGACATAAGAACTCCAATACTGATCCTGACCCTGCAGATGTATCAGGGATCAACTTTTGAGTACCACAAATACAACAAATTATATAAAAAGTAACTATATGGTACATATTAGCAACCATAGATGTTAGATCGCCAAACTTAAGATCGAAACATACCTCCATGATTATAGGCACTGATCGTCTCACCATAATTTGGGAGGTCTGTACCAGATCAAAGAAATTTGAGGCATGAACTATAAATATCCAACCTGCTGCAAGGTAGATTCGCCACATGTATGTCGCTACATTCCTAATCCCAGAAAGTAGCATAAACTATAGATATTCGACCGTACAGCCAAATGTTAATATCAGACTATGAAAGCTACTTTCCACAAAGTACAGGAAATCCACAAGAACGCTGCATCAATAATAGTTTATCTAATGGCACTGGAAAAACATACTCTCAACCAAAGACTTGGCTCAATAAATTGCATAGCACCACTTAAAACTATGAAAACATCAATATTTTTACTACAGGCTAATAAAGGAAAGAAATCCTCACTGCTCGAAGCAAAGTAAAAGCACCAAAAGCACCAAGTTCCTCTTTTAAGGCTAATAAAGGAAAAAATCCTCACTGCTCGAAACAAATTAAAAGCACCAAAAGCACCAAGTTCAACTTTTAAATGTACATATAAAGATACTACATTCTTTACGGATTGAGGGTGGGAGTTGTTAGCACCCGTGCTATGCTAAAATTAAAATATAAAGATTTTTATATATGCGTTTGCATTAATTTCCCTGATAAAGTTTAGACTAGTGAAAGAAAGATAAAAAATTGTTGAAAATCCCGAGTTTTAGACTTATAAATATGCATGGATAAGAAATATGTGATCAAGGTCAAAAGCTGACCTGAATGGATGACCTGGATGCACAACGGAGAAGATCAAAGGCTGCAAATCATTTCCACCAAGGAAAAATCGGGAGCGGAAGAGCGAAAAAACAAAACTCGGTTGTGACAGATGGTAAATCCGATTTCTGCTTTCCGCAGTACGAGATCCAACGGTCATGGAAAACCTCCGCATAAATCAATGGTCCAGGGAAGGCGGGAAGTGAAAGGGCGGAAACAGAAATGACCAAAGTTTGGTTATAAAAGTTGGTATTCTGCCTTCCGCTATTTTGCGGAATCGAAAATGCGAAATGCGGAAGATACAAAAATTTGGCCGTAAAAAGTTATAATCTTGCTTTCTGCTTTTTGCAAGATCAACGATTCGGAAAGCTTCCGCCGAAGATCAACGGATCGGAAAGGAGCAAAAGGGTGGAAGCGGAAAAGGCAAAAATCCGGGCATAAAAAGTTAAAAGTCTGCTTTCCGCTTTCTACAGTCCACAGCTTGATCTCAGATCAACGACTGGGAAAGTTTCTATCTTAGATCAACGGTCCGGAAGGGAGCGGAAAGGTGGAAAGCGAAAATATAAAAATTTAACATCGTGAAAGCAAAAATCTCGACTTTCGCTTTTCGCAGCTTGCAGCTTAATCTCAAATCAACGTCTCGGAAAGTTTCTGCATAGGATTGACGGTGCGGAAAATGGCAACATGTGTAGGGAATAAGTTAGGTTAGAAGACTGTGAAATCAGGTAGAAGCCGCATCGTTGGACGGTTAAGATCAATTGGAGTTAAAGATCTACGGTGGGTATTCATTTCGCAGCCACAACATGCACGAAAAAATAAAATTTTCGTGGCTGCGAAATCAGGTAGGCCTCGCACATTTGAATGGTGGAGATCTAGATGGACTCTTGATCCACGGTCCAGGGTGATTTCGCAGCGGCAACAAGCACAAGGTAATCAAGTTTCTCCATCCACGAAATCCTGTAGAGCCCGCACTTTTGAACGATGAGGAACATTAATTTTGTAATGGGAACAAGCAATAAGTTAATCAAGATGGGGGACTGTGAATTTGGGTAGGCCCGACAGGATTAGACGGCAGAGATCTTGGCAGATTTATGATCTATGGTCAGAATCGATTCCGCAATGGAAAGGAGTAGGAAGTTTATCAAGTTGGCGGATTGCGAAATTAGCTAAAGGTTGCATCCTTGGACGGTTAAGATTTCTCATAGATCAAGATCTATGGCTGAGGTTTATTTCGCTGATTGAAGATGCAAGAAGGAATTAAACTGTTGCAGGTCGTTGGAGGTGCTTTGAACCATCGTTTTCGATCAAGCGAACCTAAGTTCTAGGTGTTTGGTTTTCTATTTTGGTCCATCACGCGCATCCCAACATGCTTTCCTGATTTGTCTGTGATCATGGTGAATCTGTCAACTCATAATTTGTTAGGATTTAGTGTGTGTGGGTTTGATTCCCATGATGTAAACTGATTTTGGTTCTATTTCGAGGTTGGTCTTGAGAGCATGTTACTTTATAAATATAGCCTCAATAGAGGAATAAAGGGTTGGGCATTAATATTTTGAAGCCTTTGTGCTTGGTTTTGTAGCTCTGCAACTTTCTTGGAAGTATTAATGCAAAGCATTTCATGAGTGTCTGAGATTCATCACGGTGTTCAATGTTTAGTTTGTGTTCTCCTGTATTCTTCATTTTCACGTTTGTTTAGTTTTTGCTAATGTGTTTCTAGTTGCATGCAAGGAATTCATTCTTTGTTAAGCACTCCTTGCATCAAATAATGCATTTGTTTGTTTTTATGGTAAATGTTTTGGAATTCATTCTCTTTTAGATGCAACATTTCAGTTATCAACCTTTATTGTTGCTTCTGCTAAAGGTGTTTAAGGAGATTCATCCACAGATAGGTGAAACTTGTCTCATTGGGCTTCTTCTCATTTCTCCCTGCCATATCTTAAAGATATTTGTTGAACATTAACACTTACTTTGCCTCAGATTACAAATGTTATCAATAGTCATTATGATGTAAGCCATTGGATGTTTCATGCTTTGACTCCATTGCCCAATGGTGATGTCTATTTGTTTGTCTTACATTCTTTAAATTCCAAATAACCCTGCCCTCCATTCCCCCCCCCACCCACATAAATCTAGCTTTATGAATGCTTGTTTAAAGCCATATGTGTATGTGAATGTTCTTGTGACAAAGATAGAGCCCTCTCTTACCGTATAGGATTGAATATAGTTTAAAGATTGGTATGAAATGGTTACCCCACCCAAATCTCAACGCCATTTTCGAGGACTAATTACTATCATCTCCTCGGGGAAACGACTTTGTTCGAGTTATACGACCTGGTTGAGCAACCGGTCATAGACACATGATGGTTGTACATGCTCTAGCGACTCCACTCAAAATTTTTGGAAGGTGACCCCACTGGGAAATACTGGCGGCCAAAAGAACCAATACCAGGAGCAATCCTGATGATGAATCTTTCCAAGAGATTTTTGATCTAGAGAGTCTGATTTGAAGGGATAATAAGCTGCAAAGGTTAGTCATAACTCTTTCCTTTCCTGCTGAAGGTGTTGTTTCTGTTAATGATATATATGAGCATTGTGATGAAGAGTTTAGGCTAGCTTTCCCTAGGATTAAATCTGAGTCCAACATCTATGATGTGGTTTTCGACACCTCTACATTTGAATTGTCCTGCATTTCTTGGTCAACCCAGACCTCAGAGCCTCTAGACAGGGATCTCCAACACTTGCCTGACCCAGAGTGCCCCCTATTTTCTACTGAAATAACTGCATTAACCTCCACTTCCAAGCTCTCAAACAACCTACATCATCCGGTTTCACAACCCCTCATAGCTCTGTAGTTTCTCACATCACACTAATTTTGTATATCCCACCACTTGCTATCCCTCTCAGAAACCCTGCCTTACCTCCAAGGATGGCTAGGTTCGCCCCTTTACTCCTCCCTGCTGCTCTTCACGACCTTCCTCGAGGATGTTGCCAAATAATGAAACAATTCAATGGGGAGAGGGGATATTCAACTGAGGAACACTTAGAGTGGTTTTCAGATTGGACAAACTTGGAGGAAGTAGACTATGATGATGTGAAAGTTAGGTTGTTTGCCCAATGTCTTGCTGGAGAGGCAAGAAGATGGTTCACAAACCTTTTAGACCACTCCATTCTAAACTATCAAGCCTTCGAAGACGCCTTCAAGAACAAATGGGTAGACAAGAAAAATCCCAAGCTGTATTTGTCCCAATATCATTCCATGAGGAGGAAGGAGAGTGAATATGTCCAAGAATTTTTTGACAGGTTTATGAAGGTATACAATGACATTTCAACCTAGTTAAAACCTCCCCCTAGTTCTGCCCAACTCCAATCTGATGAAGCCTTTGATAGTGAGTTTACCTTGTGGCTGAGCCAAAGGAAATCGACCAACCTGGCCAATATGATGAATGATGCCATAGAGGTAGAGGTAAATTTGAGTGCTGTCAGAAGAAAGAAGAGGGATGAGGGACAAAGATCCCGAATAGCCTTCTTCCTCTAACCCATAAGAGACCGGAATGGACACGGTGATGAAAACCATGGAGAAGTTGATGGAATGGCTTACTGTGGATAACAGACCACTTCCCAGGGAAGGTCAAGAGCAACAAAATAGAAACCAAAATGTAAGAAGTCTGCAGGTCCTCAAAAACATGCAAAGAGATCAGAGAAACTCTCTTGATCAACCTATCAACTCCCCAATTTAGGAGAACTATGTGGAGCAGGAGTATGAAAATCAAGCTGAAGGTGACATCCACCAATTCGAGACTGACTCATCCTCTGGATTTTTTACCAAAGAAGAACATGATGACTCTTTGCATGAAGCAGAGGAGCTTCCTGCTGGGGAAACATAGGATTTTCAGAGAGGTTATCAACTTGCTGTCTTGGATCTTCAAAGACAGATTGGTATAAGGAACAAAGATGTTCCTGTTGTAAGAAATAAGGAGGTAGCAAACAAAGCCTCTACAAGCAAACCAAAGAGAAACCCACCCCCTAAGGACACCTCCAAGAATGTAACAGAGCCCAAAGGGAAAGAGAAAAAAAGAGGATAATTAAAGGGGGTCAGATAAGGGGAAGACCTCGTTCAATCTAGAGGTTGAAATTGCAAAGATTAAAATATCTATCCCTCTTACTGAATTGTTAAAAAATCAATTTGTTATCACTCAGAATGTACCCAGGTTGTGAAAGGTAGATCCCGAGGTAACAACAAAAACCACTTTAGATCGTATTTCTGACCTAATACAGTCTGAGAGGGATCTCTCACTATTTACAAAGTTTTTATACTCAAGATATTCAATCAAAGACAATCAGAAGGTCAGATTTTTGATGGGACAAATAGGTCAAGTTTGTTTTAAAAGACTTGGTAGGATAGTCATGGAGGAGAGCATTGGGCAATGGAGTCAACAATCAGATTTGAAATAGGTTGCAGGAGATAGGGTTTTGAAGGTTTATGAACAGAGGCAAGGTAGGCACCGTTTCCTTGGTCTTGAGGTATTAGCGGGTTGATTAATAGACAAAGGGATACATCCCATCAAACAAAGCACCTAAATAGGGTGAATTCTGCAAGACTTTAGAAGAAAATGTTTTGAAAATGCTTGAACGATAGACCTAGAGCATGCAAAATGAATTCTAGCCCATTGTTATAGTTGATTTTACCACACCTGGTGAATCACACTTGTATGGCCTTCCCTTGTCCCTCTGCAGACTCTTTGGATTCCATGGACCTTTTTTATACCTTTGATGTTTCCAAGATCATCCCTAAAAACATGCTTAATTTGCTATACGCGACTTTTAAAACTTTTCTCGCGTATATACGCGGGTTTGACCCCTAAAACCTCGTACATTGGGATGTGTGCAAAAGGCCAATTTTTTTTGAAGTTTTCCTTGACATGGATCCGACTCACTTGTCTCATGGCCTTCCATATGCCTTGAGATTGCTTGGATTCGACCCTTCATTGCCCCATTGAAAAGCTATATAAGGAACCTTTGGATACATTGAAGAATATGTGAGAATTAAGAGCAAAGAAACTATAGTCCATTGTTGCCGGAACTTATGCTTGAATCTGCATCCCTTTGTCCCTTGGAGCACTTTGGTGTTTTTCCCAAGTTTGCCTTTTGCTTGTGAGCTTGCTATCGAGAGATGGAGGATTGAGGTGGTGGAGGCCCAAGTGGGGGATTCCGTTTATCCGATTCGCAGACGTGCTGACAGAGGTTGTATTCATTGTAATCTTTGATTTTATATTAATAGAAATATCTTTTCCTGGCCAATAATGTATGTTTGAATGAATATTTTATCCATGGATGATTTCAAATGCTTATACATTGTTGATTATATATTCTAGAGTAGATCTAACACCAATATATATAGCATGCTTGTCTTGTTTACTGATTGTTGAGGAAGTATTCTATCAATTCAAGCTGGAGTTGGAAAGCTCAACGGAGATCTACTTCAACCGTTCGGAATAAGGTACGAGTTTTGATCCTTTAATGTTAGATATTTGATTTCTTTTTCATATTGGAAATGATTGATTTCTAGAGTCAAGCTGTCTATTGTGATACCCCAAGCCATAGGAATTTCTCTTCGTAACACTCATAAACACTAATGCTCAAGCATGAAAGCAAATACAAAATGGAGTGAAAAACAGGGTAAACAGTCACATAAAGAAATTACTTACTAAAGAAAAAGATGGCACATGGATCTCTACCATGAAAAGGTTTAACATTCCTCCTCTGCAAATTCCATTCATCTACTGAAAACTTGAAACCATTACAATGTAGAGCATCTCTGCTATTGAAAATCCAACCCTAAAACTATCAATTACATTTTAATTTATAGCAAAATAACCCCTACCTAACCTTGAATTCGAAACCTAACTGATTTCTAAAAATAAAAAACAATTACAACAAATTCTCTTCATTTCAGTATGCGGACTGTTGAACAATAGGTTTCAAAGTCCCTCCTGTATATCTCTCATAGTAATAGCTGTGTGAAAACCGAAGGAGATTTTTGTAATTTACCATGTTCCCGACAAAACCCGTCTTTTTTTCTCCAAACTCATCTCCAACTCCTTGGAATCTGCCTTTGAAACTGATGACTCAGATAGTAAAATTTTAAATTGCTAGAAAAATAACTTGTGAAGATATTTTAAATTCTTCGAACTTGTTTTAACTGTGTAAAAACTGAAGGATGTTTTTGATGATAGGCCTATTAGGAAAACAAACCTCTCTCAGATTTGTAAAATTAAATTCCATTTGTCTGAAACAATTATTTGAATTTGATGGCTGAAATAGTTCTTTGGAAAACATGAACAATTGCTTGTAAGATTGACTTTGTTTTTGCTAAACCATAGCACCTGTGTGTAAAATGAGAGAGTTTATTGTGGATATGCATGTTCTGAAGAAAAGCCTCTCTCAATTTCTCAAAATTCATCTTCATTTGATGTAAACAATTCTTTGCATTTGATGACTAGAACAGTTATTTTGAAATTTGAACATTTTCCCTATGAAGATGACTTTTTTTCTCCCAATCCTTATCACCTGTATAAAACCCGAGAGAGGTTATTGTAGATCATCATGTTATGATGAAAAACCTCTTTTAGTTTTGGAAAATGCTTCTGTAACATACTCAGAAATACTCAATGAAAACACTTGCATAAGATATTATACAATCACAGATTTAAAGGTTATGCCAAAACTCAGCCACGCTTAGCATAAATCTGAGATCCGGAGGTTAAGGTAAAACACAGTCGAAGGAACGATTTATAGAGTTAGATTCATGCATACATTAAAACAAAATGTCATCGACATAGTTATGTTATGTGCAGACATTTAAAGCATTTGCAGAGTTAGATATATGATAAATCGGATCTGACTTATATAGCCGAAGTACCTATGATGAATCAAATTAGATACTGGGAAGATGTATATAGGGTCTTTCTATCTCTTATCATGTAGACAAGGGGTGCATACCTGGACGATGATCATCAACAAGTCACCAAGGAAAGAAAACGTATAAAATGTGAAATATATCGACCTCCATTAATGTCTCCTGGATATAACTCCTGGAGGTATGGATATCTCACCCCAAATTCCCCAATCGATTTCCCGCGGAATGGAAAACCTCCCATTCAGAAATGCTTCGCTCCCAAAAAAGGTTCTGGTACCCAGATCGAAGGTACATCGTCTTCAACCAAACGTTGAAAACTAAAAGAAAAAGATATGTCTTTTACCATATAAGGTAGTCATGGCTGAAGATCCAAAACATGGTTCTGATCACCCACCAATCTCGGCTCTGATCCCACCAGATATAACGCTATCGGATTGGACTTCATGCATAAGAAAATAAACAATCTC
The DNA here is from genome assembly GCA_001517045.1 of Pseudotsuga menziesii. Classification (NCBI taxonomy): domain Eukaryota; kingdom Viridiplantae; phylum Streptophyta; class Pinopsida; order Pinales; family Pinaceae; genus Pseudotsuga; species Pseudotsuga menziesii. The sequence goes on from LPNX010444881.1 coordinate 263,513, forward strand.
TCTGGAGGCCTAGCAAACTCGACCGCTGGTCTGTAACATAACTATACTCATTCCCCGAGCACTACATTCCAATCTCACATGAGCGAATGGATATTTTTCTCCAATGGAACATTAAAAAGGAAGGTCTACAACCTAATCTGGAGACACATGGCGAAATTGAATTTCCACTTGTTTGATTAAATCTGCCAAGTGTCTAGTGTGCCCAGCAAGGGCTCATGAGTCATCAAAGTCCTCAACGTATCATGGTTTGAGCTCATAAATGTAATCAAATCAAGAGACAAATATACTCCAACGCCTAGGCTTTTAACTATCATTTTTTTTAAACATATATTGATACCCTTTTGTTATATTCCTTCATACACTGCATGTCTCTTAGTAAAGTAAAATCTTCAATGTTAAAAAGGCTTCTCAAAAATGTCATGTGTGGAAATTCTTTTATTCCAAAATAATTTAAGCTCATAAGAAAGTATAGTTTGTATTAATGAAATAAAAGAATTTAAGCTCATAAGAAAGTATAGTTTGTATCGTACTAGCTATACTTTCTTAAAATTTTGGCTGAGACTTATATATATATATCTATTTATTTGGACTAATAAAAAAATCATTAACTATAATATAGTCTGAGAACGCTTAGTTTTCTTGTTATAAATTCTATGGAAGATTCTTTGGCACTTGATGCCATACACAAGTACTAGGTAATGATTATCTTTTCTTTTCATAATATTCCTTCATATTCTTATCCAAAGGTAAAAATAATAATAAACCTGTTTGTTCTAATAAAGATAGTAATAACTAGTTTTAAGTTGTTTGAACACAAAAAGCTTGCTTAATGTTCAAAGGATAATATCAATCCTTTCACTTTTGCATGCAACAATTGCATTCAAGAGAAAAGAAAAAAGGAACAATGTTGGGTTCATGCAAAGAATAGTGTGAAAATGCGATTCATATTTCAATTAGTACCCCTTTGTACCATCATAAAAAACTAACTTCTTCAAGGTTTCCCTGGCCTGACCTCTCCCCCTAGTGAATTCGTCCCCAATCATTGCTTTAATCGAACACGTTTTCAGTCTCCTAGCATAATTAAATTTTATCTATAATTTGGATGAGGCTAGGATTTTCACTTACAGTTCCTTTTTACTTACACTCCACATTTTCTTGTCATGTTCTTAGGGGATGTTACAGCTTCTTTGTTTTCCAGAAACAGTTCTCTGAATGAAATGACTAAAACAATCATTTTTATAAAAAACATGTTCTGCTGCTTACAGAACCTTGTCTTTAAATGTTGGGACTAAATAATATTCTGCCATTACAAGTGCTTTTATTTAAGTTATAAGGAAATCCAGTGTCTAAAATGTACCCAAGACATTTCACTAACATCACCAACATTTGACTGACAAAATGCAAATTTCATGTATACAGTGATTTGCATGTGGAATTAAGTTTAAAATTCTTTTATAAAGTCATCTCCATCGAATTCAGTTATATGTAGATGTTTAGAGTCTGTCTAGGCATTGCAAATCTATCACGTGAAAGAAATGTAGGTAATGCTGGGACCTTTAGATTTGAACATACACCCTTGTGCAATTTAATCATGGGCTCTTCGCATGTCTCATTGGCGACAGCAATACAAATCGTATCCCTTCTATTATTTCCCTCGAACATTTAATATCCAGTTTACTTGTGCTGGTGGAACAATTCACGATCGTTGATCCATTTGATACACCCGACACGTTTCTTTACTTGTCCATAGTATAAAATTCTGCTAAGTTTTTAGAAATTAAATCAACCATACTTCCACCCAGCGGAATTTTTTTGGGCGGTTGATCTATTTCGTTAAAACATGTTGTTTTGCCACGTGTATTGATTTGCCGACATGATAAAAATTCTGCAGATTTTAAAACTACATTACTTCGTGCTTGTTGACAATGCGGAATTTATATGAGCCATTAATCCTTTCTCCGCCAAATCATTACCTTTGAAACATGCGGGCTTTAAATGATTCTGTGAATTGAAAATTTTCATTGCCTCGTGCTAGTTGATGTCGTGGAATAATTCCACGCCGTTGGATGTTTTGCATATTTACCTGCGCCGTTGATCTGTTGGGAGAGATGATGGATGTTGGAAACACGCTTGAACTTACGTGGCTTTCACCTGCAACAATTTTAAACAAACTCTGATATATCTTCTCCACATCTCGAGCTTTCTAAACTTCCTGGTTAGTGTGCTCTTTGGCCTGTCCGCTGAACTCTTCAACTGTAGACCTTGCTTTCTCGCCCATTTCTTGAGATTTGTATTGAGTTTGTTGGGCTGCATATTTCACGATCTGCTTTGTTTGATGGACAAAAATCCTCTGCCTTTTTCCTTAGCACTCTCAACAACTTCCTTGATAGACTCCATTGTCTCTTGAGCAGTGTTTGATACATACTCTCCAGCGCTAGCACTTCTGAAGCATCATTCATCTAAGCTTGCTGAATGAAATTACTCTCAGGATAGAGACTACCAACATACATCCTTCCTTAACGCCTTCAGTCTTTATGCCAAAAAAAAATAACTGAGTCGCATAAACCATCAAAATGATGAGTGCCGCGTCATATAATGCTTTCCACACGAAAACCACACAAAAAAATTGAATAAATGTGTGTATCCTTTTGCGGATATGCTATCTCTCCATATGCATTTATTCGATATTGAATTTCTTTCATATTTTCCTTAATACCCTCTTATTCATTTTATTTCTCGTGCGTGAGAAGCACAAACCGACAAAAATAGCATATTATTCTTTATAAATTCTACAAAGGAAATTTATCCCACTTGCAATGGAAGGTTCGTCATTTCATTGTTTATATACCCTCATAATTTCATTATATCACAAGGAACAAATGATGTAGTATTTATGGTGTGCTCGGTGCTTTAAAATCGATGGTGTGTGTTAATTGGTGTACGTGGCTCCTATTAGACTTAATACTTTGCAGTTGAAGATTGGCGCTAAGCCAACAACTTTTTATAAAGATTTTGTTAATTATAATTACAAAAGGAAGTTTAATATTTTTACAAAAAACAAAATATTGTTTTTATAAAAATACAAACATTTGCTTTGTAATTTAAGCCACCTTTATATAAAACTTTGGTTTATATAAAATTCCCTTTCTTTTTGTTCAAAAAATCTTAAACCTCTTTATTGTAAACCTGCCAAGTCGAAGGAACTTTGGAAATATTTTTCTTCATAATGCCAATTCCTCCGAAATAAACACAAACTTTTCCTTTAAATATCTTCAAATCCATCTGGAACAAAACCTGTGCTAACACACAATATCTTATATTTCAACATCCATGGGAGTAAAAACAACCTTCTTATGAGACCCATTGTGGCTCATATGATAGACCGACAAGAGATTAGTAGTAAGACTTGGGACATACAAGACATTATTGAAGGAACCATGGTCAAAATCTATTCTACCCTTACCCTTACTTTCAACTTCTGAGTTGTCTCCCAACAAGATATTTGGACCTTTCGAATCATCAAGAGAGGGGAAGGCCTCCCTTGTTGAAACCATGTGCCTTGAAGCTCCAAAATAAATGATAAAGGAAGGATATATTACAATGCTTGCAACTAGGGCATGAACTCTCTCCTTGTCTTTGAAGTTGGTTCCTCCTTCCTTCTTCTTTGTGCCTTCAAGAAATGATATCACTACAACAAAACCCTATGATCAACGTCTCTTTTAGCTTCCTTTTTAGCGTCCACTGTCACTTTTAGTGTATTTTTCATCATTTTTTGGACAAAGTGGACGCCTTTCCATGGGATGACGCTTTTAATGGCATTATTTGCATCCCTTTTTAAAAGTTGGCGCTATTTTGGACACTAATTAGCATCCCTTTTTAAAAGTTGGCGCTATTTTGGACGTTAATTAGCATCCCAGTTAACGTCCCAATTAGCATCACAATTATAGTCCCAATTAGCATCCCAATTAACGTCTCAATTATCGTCCAGAAAAGCATATGATATAACACCCACAATAGCCTAAAAAAACGTCTTGAATATCATAGCACCATATATTAGTCTAGGGTTAGTGACAAGAATTATGCCATGAATCTCGGCAATAAAAAATCCAACATAGCGCCAAGTATAGAGCCAAGGATTGTTCCTATAAAACATCCAACATAGCATCAGGTATAGAGCCAGGTATAGCGCCAGGAATAATGCCAGAAATTTTGAAAGGAACTACGCTAGGAATTACACTAGCTTTAGAGCTAGGAATTGTGTTTGAAAAACGTCCGACATAACGTCGATATATCAATGTCAATGTCAATGATAAATGTCAATGATCATGATTCATGTGATAGTACTTTTGGATCTTGATTTATTATAGTGGAAACTAAATGATCATAATCATGGCACTTTTGAATCTTGATTAATCCTAATGAGGGGTAAATTACCTTAATGTCACCTAAATTGTTCTAATGGCATTTGAGTGTCCCCAACAACATTTGATAGAACCTATTGACATACATCTGATTTGCTCTAATAACATGACGATGATGCATTATGATAATTATGATGGAGCATATGGATATAATCTCTTAAGTATAAGGCTATATAGTCCATTCTTGTGAGGTATTAGGGTTCCTTGCTCATTATTATCGCAATTGTATTCATGATGACATTGATGATGACTACAACGCTAATGATGTTGATTTATTGTATGATGTTGATGACGATGTGGATGTTAACGATGATTATGCATGTGGTAACACTTTTGGATCCTAGTTGATTCTAATGGAACTTAAATGTCTGCAACAACATCCTAACGACCCTATTATCATCGAAATGACTGTAACGATATATAAATGAGATTAACAATTACATGACATGAATCCTAATGGCGATGAGTGATTAAGAACACTAATGGCATGTGAGTCACCATAATGACAATGACGACGGTGATTTTGTTGATGATGTACTTAATGATGATGATGATGATAATGAAGATGATGATCAAGATGATGTTAATGTACCATATGGCATTGATGATGATGACGTCGATGTCCACGATGATGATGCATGTCATAATACTTATGGATATTGACTGATCCTAATGGCACTTAAATGTTCATAATGACATATGAGAAACATATTAATATTCATAAATGTCTCTAATGACATTTAGTTGTTGTTGCCGTAATTTTAGTGACCTTAATGGCATTTGAGTGATTGTAACAACATGAGATGGATCCAAATGGTGATAACATTTTTGACTATGTGCATAGGATATAATAGACGACATATTAATAGATCCTTCCAATAAGGTAGATAATAAAATATGGTTTTTCTATTCATTCCTACCAATCCTAACCCTCGAAACCCTCTTAATGCATTGCTCATGAGATTGTGTAGAGAACTACAAATGCCTCAAATGTGATAAAATTGTTCCAACTTCTTACAACCAGAACATTCATTGTACTAAGAATATTTAGAATTGAAATCGTAGATAGTAGTGTTGAGTTTGCAAAGTGTTGAAACTTGGAGAGGATAGAAACCAAACCCAGGATTCTAAGCTATATTCTCTTTCACGATGAGCATCCATACCACTTTGATACCAAGGTGTGGATTTCTATCCCCAAAACCCCCTTGATGTCACACTTTGGTGTAGACCTCCTAGCCACCACCAATCAACCTCGACCTCTAGTTGTCATAGTATGTTGACATTTAGACCGACTAAGAATCGAACATAGGACTTGCTCTAGCTAGTGAGTTTCTTTACCTCTAGCTATCATACCATGTTGAAATTTGAGCCAACTAAGAATTAAACATAGGACCTTCTATGGCTAGTGTGCTACTCTACCACCAAGTCACATCCCCTTTTAATGATGGGTGTCCTTACAAGTTTGAGATCAAGTTGTGGATTGCTTCATCCAACACCCTCCCCTCAAGCCAAATTTTAGCTAACGTCTCCTAGATATTTCTGATTATCTTTAACATATAGATCTCATACCACATGGGATGATCTACCATTGACCTACATGCCCCTTTCATGATGGTATCCTTGCTATTTTGATGTGAAGGCATGGATTGCTACCTCCAATATCCCCCATCAAACCACATTTTGAAATAGATATCCTAGATTCCACCGATTGACCTGAACATTTGTATTCCATTCCATGTTTAGAATTGGATAGGATAGAATCAAACCCAATCCCTTGGTTAGCAGGCTACTTTGTGACTAGGCTACTTATCCGTTTTGTGATGAGCACCTTGGTCCCTTACTAGTATGATATCAAGGTATGGATTTCCACCTTTAACATTCCCCCTCAAGCTATATTTTGGCCCAAGCATCCTAGACACTATTAATTAACCTCAACATCTAGCTTTAATACCATGTTGAGGACTAGGTATGCTAGGAATCAAACCCCATCCCTTGACCAATGAACTTTTCTACCACACAACTACATGCCCCTTTCATGATAGGAATTCTTATATGTTTGATATCAACATGTCGTTTTCTATCTCCAAAAAATAAAGAACAACTTGGCTTTCCCTTTCATCCCTTCTTTTGAATAGGATGAGAGGAAGACGAGGAGGGATTTTCTCTGTTGGATATATCCATTCCCTACCTATTGCACAAATCTTGCTAGCTCATGATATGAGGCATGCTTAAATCTTGGCTTCGTGTCATATTCAAAGTGAAGGCCCAAATCCATAGAGGATCCATTAATAGGGAGTTGATAAAAGGTGCAACGTAGCTCCACTCCACTATGAACACATGAGTTCATATACCCCGTAGGAGTTACAACATTGCTCTTGTCAGAGCACGAACTAGACATAACCTTCAAATTAGCTACAAATACTTCCAGTTGTCAATAGGAGAGGCAGCGTAGTTGACGCCTCCATGTAAGAAATATGATCGAAGGTCCATGCGGTCATTCATGTTGTCGTCATATCACATGATGATGGCACGTGAGAGGGGTTGACGAACCCTTACCAAGATGATTCATCCAGCTCATTATAACACCACCATTTGGTCTTTGCCAGACAGACAGATTGGGAAAATATTGGTGAAGAACAAAGATGACAGATTAATTTTCTAATAAGAAGCCTGAAGGCCCTACTACGAAGCTCACAATGACCAGTCTTCTTGAGGTGCTTGTCGTTCATTGCGCCCTGCTGGCCACTAGGCGTGGTGGGGGACTTCAATCATTTCTAGACCATCGCGTTGTGGTAGTTCCAACCATTGGGGTAGAGATGTTCATTACATTATAAGGGTTCTCTGACACCAGTAAGGTCGATAAAAGGATATTCATCACATTAGAACAACCTTCTGAGGCTGGTGCAGACAATGTTGTCCTAGCAAAGTGAAACACCCCCGTGGAAACAGCTCCTGGGGTCTCCAACCAGATGGGTACCCCTCCAAGGCCTCCGGACGTGGTCGTTGTCTCCTTAATCACAATGCATAGTATCTATTGCTAGAAGCGACCGATTGAATGCTCATACAAGAGAAGGGTGGACCAAAGGCCTTCCTCACCACCTTTGTGAATTCCACTTGTTGAATTTATCTGGGAGGTGGAGAATCCATGGAGGTCCCGTGTCGATAGGAGGACCTTTCTCCTAGGAGGAGAGAAGAACAAGAATGACAAACCATCGAGGGCATGTTATGGCCGAAAATAGGGCAGTCTACCCCAACCTTCACAAGTAAAGGTGGCACCATGAGACAGAATTGTCGGACGGAGAGCCAAACGCAGAAGGAACACAAAACTTCATCCCAACTGTGAACATGGACGGAGTAAGCCATCAACCATGAAGCAAACATAAATGTCAGAAGAAGAGGAGGTTACAGAGCCAACTCAGCTGGTACGGTATGGTGGCACATGCAAATAGAATTAAAACCGTTAGTGCCCAAACGTCACTATCAAAAGAAAGTGATCATGTATTCAAACGTCACAGTACCATTCTAGACAGCCTGTGCAATTTATCACATTGCCTATTTTGGTAATAAAATCATGGAGAATATGCCATCTTGAGCAGTTTGTTAGGATTTGAAATGTTTGTTCCGGGTTAATCCCGTATTTTTTAACCGTTTTTGATGACCTGTTTCGGGATGCATCTCGGGGGATAGTTTGTGTTGCCGCCTTTCACACACTTGGGTTATGTGGCAGAAATCTTCAAGCCACTTGGTGTGTCTTTGGGGGCAAGTCTCGAGTCAAGGCTGTCACCTTGTTCTTGACTCCTCCATTTAGGCTCAACTCCTAATGAAGCCAAGGGGGGTAGACCCTATTAAGTTACTAAGGCAAAATTATCTAGTATGATGATGGTATTAAAGAGTAAGTTTTTTAGGATTTTTGATTTAACAATTGTAAACAACAAATAACATGATAAGATAATCACAAGTAAGCACGAAAATGACACCTAATCACATAAAGATTGAAAGAAATAAACAGTTGACTAGTGCCTTGAAAATGGAGTAAAAAAACAATTAAGAGTGCTTGCAAGTGCTGGAATGAATGTTGTGCAATTGTATCTTGGTTAATTTGAAATTAATGTAAGAAGATGAGTAATTTAACTTAGGCAAGGATACTTCAGATATACCCAAGGGGTACTTGAATTATGTCCAAAACTAAACCATCACGGCTACCCGTAAGGAATATGTGGGCTAAATGGAGCACTACTACATTTCGACCAAAAATCCGACGGCCGTCATGTCGGATTTTCGACACTTTCCTGTCGCATGTACAACACTTTGATTTTTTTTAAGCGTCAGAAACTTGTCGTCGGTTATCCGACACCTATGTAACTGTCGGTTAAGCGACACCTAAGTAACCGTCGGTTAAATGTCAAGCGTTGGTTAAGCGACAGAATATCTTCGACGGTAGTGAATTTTTTTTGAGAAAATAATCTTCAGGCCGTCGGTAAAGCGACAGAATGGTCGTCGGATAAGCGATGGATATCATGGGTAAGCGTCGGATAAGCGACGGATATCATGGGTAAGCGTCGGATAAGCGACAGCTAGAGGCGTCGCTTAAGCGATGGATATCATGGGTAAGCGTCGGATAAGCGACAACTAGAGGCATTGCTTAAGCGACGGCAGTGATTTTTTTTTTTTTTTAATATTTTAAAAATACCTCTTTAATTTATGCTCATAATAAGCTCAACAGACCTTTCGATTATCCATTAAATCATCCTCAATTCAATCATTACATGCAACTCTCAAACTACGCTAATCTAACTTCTACTCTTTAAGCACCTTCTTTTCATGAGCACAACCTCTTCTCATGAATCGCTTGACTCTTCTCTTAGAATAGCCTACTTACTTTGCACAAACTCATGGAGTAGATCCGTAACTCAATACTGCCATCCAATCCTCTATAGAGGATCTCCTTATGGACACCAAAACATATTATCAGAATTCATTGGAGACTATCCTAGGAAATTGCCAAGTGTGCTAGGAATTGATGTTGTATACGGGGATAAACCTGGTCAACTTCCTACTAAAATTTGAATGCTACATCCTTCCACACCTAAAGAATATTCCCCTATAGCTCTAACTTTAAGGATTAGAATCTTTTTATGGACACATCTCATCCGATTGCTGATCATGGATCGAAAAGAGATCAATGATCAAATACAGTGCACAAAATAAGAGTACACAGGGATCTGGCAAGCAGCAAGGTGACCAAGCTTGTATTAACATGGAGTCGCAGGTTTGAAAGGTACAGATGAGGCCATGTGATTCTATAAGAGACGTATTTCTCAAAAAGAAAAAGTAGACTATTCTACGCTAGTCTATAATAAGCTGTAGATCTACATTTATCTTCAGTCTCCAGTTTTGCAGCAGACATAAATATTTACTCATGAGTAATCCAAAATTAGGCACAGTTTTGGAAAACGTATTTCAGTCTCTTGTTTTGGGGAAGACATAAATATTTACTCATGAGTAAAACAAAAATAGGCACAGTTATGAAAAATGTATTCATTTTCTTTCATGTTTCCACTGTGTGCTTGTATCAAAGGTAGACTTGTGATGCACTAGCAAGACTAGTGCAATATTTCTAGTCTAATCACTACCTAAAAGCCATATTAATGTGATCTTTCAACAAACCAAATTGAGAGAATGTAATAAATAAATAAATTGAAAAAGAAAATCTCTTCCAATAAAATATTTACTCATGAGTAATACAAAAATAGGCACAGTTTTGATTATGTTCACAAAGCATGCTTTAACCTGTAAAGAATGAATGTTATGAGGCGTGCCTTATCCATCAAACTTGAAGAACACCTAGTAAATCAAGTTCTGAAGGTAGAGAATGGGATTTTTGCTTATACTGATGATGCTCTTGTTCTTGTAGCTCGCATTCTTATTATAAGGACATCCATAGGGTCCAGTTTCTTGTGTGTTTAACACCAGGAAATCACAAAAGGGCTTTCATTGCCTACACAGAACCCCCTTACACCTATGAACATGATTTATTTCAGTCCAGCAGTAAAGAATGAAGGTTGCTATCTCTCATAAAATTCCCATGTTATGAAATTGTCTTCTCAAGTGAGTATTTTGCACAAGAAGAAATTTTAGACAGAAATTTAAAAAATTAACCTAGGCCCTAAACAATTGCTGAGCAGGGCCATTTTTTTAACAGACAGAGAGAGTTGTGCTCCTTCACAATCAAAGGTAGACTTGTGATGCACTAGCAAGACTAGTGCAATATTTCTAGTCTAATCACTACCTAAAAGCCATATTAATGTGATCTTTCAACAAACCAAATTGAGAGAATGTAATAAATAAATAAATTGAAAAAGAAAATCTCTTCCAATAAAATATTTACTCATGAGTAATACAAAAATAGGCACAGTTTTGATTATGTTCACAAAGCATGCTTTAACCTGTTACATGAACTTGTTATGAGGTGTGCCTTATCCATCGAACTTGAAGAACACCTAGTAAATCAAGTTCTGAAGGTAGAGGATGGGAGGTTTGCTTATACTGATGATGCTCTTGTTCTTGTAGCTCGCATTCTTGTTATAAGGACATCCACAGGGTCCAGTTTCTTGTGTGTTTAACACCAGGAAATCACAAAAGGGCTTTCATTGCCTACGCAGAACCCCCTTACACCTATGAACATGATTTATTTCAGTCCAACAGTAAAGAATGAAGGCTGCTATCTCTCATAAAATTCCCATGTTATGAAATTGTCTTCTCAAGTGAGTATTTTGCACAAGAAGAAATTTTAGACAGAAATTTAAAAAATTAACCTAGGCCCTAAACAATTGCTGAGCAGGGCCATTTTTTTAACAGACAGAGAGAGTTGTGCTCCTTCACAATCACATTCATGTGCAAAAGGTGGATTTCAGAAGCCACTATATTATGAAATTGAAAAGACTATACAAGCTGATAAAAAATCTCACAATTCTCTCTCAAATCATAAGAGTTATAGTAATATCAGACGGGATTTTTCTTTGGGTACAAGCTATAATAAGATTTGTACTATAGATACTACTACGGGGTCTAGTAACTCTGGTATAAAAGAGCCTCCATTTACACACAAACCGTCTGATAACAGAGGCAGTATAGTTCCACAACCTCCTGACCTGATTTTTAATGTTCCTGTTAGCACTCCCCCAGTATCATTGTATAATTCGTCGTCTTTACCTACTGTTGGTGATGAAAAACATGTTTCTAGCCAGAAAATACAAGAAAGCTTGAAAGATTTTAACAAAAGCAAGATTTTAAATAGAACTGGGGATGCAGCAAATTTTGGAACTGGTTTAGAGTCACATGGCATTGGGGACGAAAAATATGATGCTGAAAATATAGCTAGAACATCCAAGGTGCATAAACCATCAACTGTCTGCAAATCTGGTGATGATTTGCTCTTAAAGGAGTTGGTGTCTGCTAGGAAGGATGATCGTCTTGAAGCTGCACTTGATGCTACAAGAAATGTGCAAACATTATTACCAAAGCTTCCAGCTCCTCCAAAGCGTCAGTTGATCCACCTTCAGATCCCATTGGAGAACAATAAAGGTAGATTTGATAGGCTGCAAAGTGGGATGAGAAAGTCTAAACCTCCTAGACTAGATGATTGGTACAAACGAATTCTATAACTAAATTATTTCTCTGTGGTTGGAATTAGTCTTTCTGGAAGTGAAATAGAGAATTTGCAGGCAAGTAAGTTGACACAAGTGCCTACTTCGTTTCTCTCACCTGATCATTACATGGATATTTTCCGGCCTTTGGTTTTGGAGGAATTCAAAGCACAATTGTTTCTCACATAGAACATGCCTTGCTGCACACAAAATGACAATAAGCACCTTTTCTCTCTATCAAAAACATGCACACACAAATTGTCAATGACCACCATATTTTACATGAAAAAAGCACATTACTCAGAATTTGAGGTAAAAAGCACATTACTCAGAATGGGCATAAAAAAAGCTTCCCCTATATTTGAGAAATTTGAGGTTTCTACCCAATGCCGCATTACTCATGTCCGCAGTTTGCAGACTTGAATGTAGGAGACTCAACTTAATGGGGATTGCCTAAATTCAACCCAATATAACATTCTAAAGCAGGTTCTTTACCACATGATTTCATCTCTTATCTGGTAGTTATACATCACTAAATTGTCTTGTACTTCTACTTTTTTGGTGTCCCTCTCTACCTTTTCTCTTGCACCTAGCTTGGAGAGGCCTCAGGATTTTCTAGGACTCAGATATACTCAATTAGAAAGTTCCATTAACCAAGTTTCTGTTATCCATGGGCACTCAAATAATTCCTTGTATCCTATGAAATATTCCAGTCCATCAATTTATTATTCTATTACATCGTTAGTTGGTTTGTAGTTATTTTATTTTATTATTAAGTTAAAAAAATCAGTTGATGGTTATGAATAAAACAGATTTAACAAAATAGATTGTTCCTTTATTTTGTGGTCTTTAGTTTCATATATTTTTCAATTAAAAACCAGCCCATTATACCTTTTTA
>LPNX010444883.1:0-28202 GCA_001517045.1 Pseudotsuga menziesii
ATATATATTATTTATAAACATAAACCCTAAATATTATAATAAGTTGTATAATGTTGAGTTGTGAAAATATTCATTTTAAATTTTTTTTTAAGAGTTACATAAATTTACAATGACTAATATATACACTCATCTTCTTCATTAAGTGTGCAATGTTTAATTTAATCTTTAATTAAGTTTAATTAAGTTTTACTTGGTAGGTATGGTATTGAATACATTTATAGCTATGCTTTATGATCATGCACCCAAATTTCATAAAAATTAAAATATTGAGTTTGAGGGATACAAATAATTGTGTTGTACTCTCGTGTACTCCAATAATGTTGGAGATAATGTTGGAGATGTTGTCATTTAATCTAAGAAAAAATAAGATATCTTTAATTTTTTTTATGTTGGTTCATAAAATAAAAAGGTAAAAATTTGCATCTAAAGAAATTAGATTTCTGTGAGATCATGGTTTTTTGGGCCTATTCTATTTGGTGGCTCATGGTAATGACCCACTATATTTCTTGTAAAAAAACCTATTTAAAGGTTTTCACATAAACTTTCTATGTCTTATGTGTTTGTTTCCTTAAATCATTCTAGTTTTTTTTATGTGTATTTTTTAAAATTATATTTTTGTAAAATCAACTATTATTATTACACTTAAAATTAAGATTTAAACATCAAATGAAAGGCATGGTTAAAATTAAGACGTCATATAATTTTTTTTTGATGAACAAGGTTTTACATTAAATTTAAACATTGGACCAACAAACCCCTCAGCCATCGAACCAACCAATGAATTTTTGAAACAAGAGGCGTAATACCTAGTGTGTTAAGACCTCGACATATCTAATTTGTAATTGTGTATTATTAAGGACCTAGAGACATTATTATTATTTTGTAAATAATTAATTAATCAAAACAACTGCCATGTCGAGGAACACTAAAAAAATATTGGAGGCCTAGATCCACAATCTTAGGGGGAATGGGGACAATCCTACCACTTTAAAAATTGTTTAGTTGATCTTGGTTTATATTTATGTCTTGATGGATCCATTAGTTGATGATCACCCAAACATTGTACAACCTACCCAACAATTTATTATTTTAGCCTATGGTGAAATTATTGTGCCTAATTCATGATTTAGTGAGCCTCCTTTGTTTTTGGGTGTGTGCGAGTTGTTGATTGAGCTCCTTTGGTGGTTTTATGACTCCTTTATGGAGGTTACACTTGGTTTAGTAACTCCAATTTGCACAAGTGTTCCCTCAGTGGTTATTTTTATCCTTAACATCTTAGAAGTTGTTAAAATAAGTATGTAACTCCTTGTTTAAATACTTTTTAATTGCTTTTGTAACTCTTGTATAAATCCTTGTGTAAATACATATGTAACCCCCCCCGCTTTTCTAGGTTTGGAAGATTCCTTTACTTGTGTGACACCTCACCTCATTAATTTTGATTCCACTTCATGGATGATGTGTCCACACATGAATTTGAGTGGATTGGAGTGAGGTGACTTGGAGTCAATCTCCTTGAAATTTGAATTGCTTGAGTTGGATTAGAGTTAACTTATGTTGTTGAATTACCCCCCCCCCCTTTTTGATTGACTCAAGTTGGATTAGCTTGGTTTGGTTTGACCCCATTGAGTTAGAAATAACTTCTTTTGTATATAAATCCATGTTTGATATCCTTCGATTGGGGTTGTTTTTCATGGTTCTTTTGGATGGTTGTTTATTATGGTTATTCATACTTTTGATGGTGATATCTTGTGAAACCATGAATGCTCTATTGTGTGAATAGACTTTATGCTTGAAGCATTGTGATCTTGTATGTTGTTTGTCAAAACTTAGGTGTAGTTCCTTTGTTTCTACTACTTGGCGCTATCTCGGATCTGCACATAAATCCTTATGGTGAATGGTGATATCCCGAGGGCCTAAGGGGTCTAGATTACCATTGCAACTAGTATTCGGGTTGAAGAGGAAACATGTTGTGAGGAATACAATTTTGTCTTCTCAAATGATACTTGAGATATTATTTAGTGCACATTTATTGTGTATCTATGGTCTCATCTCATGGGTGTCCTGTCAAATTGAGATCTATCTTGGTAGTTCCAAAGGTTGGGTGGAATGTGGTCTCAATGATGTTAGTTGTGCATTAGTAAGATAAGTGATTTATCTCATGTTTATTTCATTTAGTTGGATATTATATGACTTATTCACAGATGCACATGAGATTTTTGGTGAGACCTAAGAGTTATTTGTCGAATAAATTTCTCACAAAATTAAATCTATTTATGCAAGTAAATTTTATGAAGGAATTGGAAACTAGTTTTTGGGATTTTGTGCACAATTTGTTTGAGGAAATAACTATTAGGAAACTATGATACACAACTAATATTTATTCCCATGTTCATTATATAATTTTTATTCTGATGGTACAATAACATAGGAATGGTTTAATCCATATCTCTTTGCTTCTTCTACCTTTTATTTGGAAACCAGTTCTTCGATCGAACTGTTTGGCATAGTTTGGAGACTTAGCACATGAAGTGTTTGTAAAAAATACTAAGAGTTCATTTTATTCTTACATATAATAAATAATATTGAAATATTTATGAGAATGAGAGGATAAATATTCTTGGTAGGGTTGAGGAAATGTCTATCGAAATTCTAGATCAATTTCCAATTTTTAGCTCGTTCAATGGAATTGTTTTGACTAGATTTGTGACTTTGCATGTTAATTGTTTGAAAAAATATTATAATGATATATACCTAGTTTATTAGTGGTAAAAAATGTTATTTATATTTTTAATTTCATTAGAATGATTCTATGAGCTGTGGATTTGATTATTTTAGCAATTCCTAGGATTACTAGTCAATTCGAATGAGTAGAATTAACTTATTTTGTGAGTTGTTTAATGGAGCGTATATGGGTTGAAATCTACATCCATATGAATGTAAGTGTTACCCTTGATATGATTTCTATGAGATAAAACAATCATATATTTCTCTTCATTTGGCATTTGGAAAGTTAAATTGGAAACTAGGTACATTGCATTGAAATTGGGAAATAGTTAATGGATTCAAATCTCTATTTCTGGTAAAAGATGAATGCACATCCATATGCTATGGCATTGGTGGTTTAATTATGTTGTATAATTATAATTTACAGATCTTTACCTTCACCTCTGTGTGCCTCATAAATTGGTACAAATGGTTTGATTAAATTCCTCAGAGTGTTTATTAACTAGTTGTACTAATTAAACTTGCAATATTCTTAGTTTAGGTACTTGGACATTTATATGAAAAAAAACACTTTATTTTGTTGTATGTGTAGGATTGAATATGTGTATAATGTTTGTCACTTCACTTTTTCTTTCATTGGCATGGTTGTATGTCAATGTTTTACAAGAATAGTTGTTAGTATTGAACGATTAGTTAACTAGTTCTAGTAGAATAATTTTCATAACTTCTATGTTTAATTAATTGGAAAATGGTAATTAGGACTGATTTACATGTTATCATGTGTTTATTAGCCATTGGAATTTATAAACAATGGTTAAGTGATAAACAAATTAAATTATATTAAGTACCATCAATTGTGCACTAAGTGTCGTTAAGTATCGAAACATTAATTACTACTTAATCATGACTAAAATTAAATGGCCTTTAGGGGTGGAATTTTGTATGAATTGTATTATAATGGATATTTTGTGTTGATATGAGGTATTAGTAATCCTTGTTGGACCTTGTATCATATGTTGGAGTAGTTATTGAATTTATTTTAATTTATTTGTAATTAAAGTGTCTTTGTTGTGAGCAAATCCTAAAAATAAAATTTAATATTTGTTTAACTAATACACTATGCTAAAATTATCTAATTATCCTTAGAGAGCTAATGATATTCCCCTCATACCACTTTATATCCTCGTGGGACACTACAAGTGGTATTAGAGCTTGGGTTCCAACGCTGCAATTGTTGGGCCTTCTACAGAGTTATTATCTTCTGCCTATGTAAATTTTGAGTTTACAAATGTGCTTAGTAAGATGTTATTAAATTCCCTTATGTTAATAAAGGAAAAATAAGTCTCACTTCAAATATTAGTTCATTGTATGCTGTAGAATTAATTAATATTTCATATTTGTTGTTCAATAGATTTATTGGTTCGTAATGCGTGGTGCATATCTAATAATTAAGAGACCTCATTGGTTTATGCTTGTGCATTGCATCTTTTAAAGCCCATTGAATTGTTAATATTGAAATTATTCTTGTAGTATGACTTATTTTACTCATACATTATGATTATTAATTGATAAGTAAATAATTTCCATTATAATTGTATGTACTATGTACAATTATCAATACTAATTTAATGCTAAGTTATTAATATGATAGAGTTTTCTTATTATTAAATATTAATATGGTTTATTAAGTGGTATTTATAAGCTTACTCATACATTATGATTATTAATTGATAAGTAAATAATTTCCATTATAATTGTATGCACTATGTAAGATTATCAATATTAATTTAATGCTAAGTTATTAATATGATAGAGTTTTAATATTATTAAATATTAATATGGTTTATTAAGTGGTATTTATAAGCTATATGAATTTTGTATTTTCGATGGATGATATGTTTTTAGAGTCTTATTTATGTAAACATGGATGAGTAACTCGTTGGTTATTTTACGAATGTGACACTTGTCTAAATGGTGTTTCTCATTCTCCTTTTTATTTTATGAATTTAGTATAGTTTTATACTATCTATTAATTATAACTCTTTTAACTTATCTAATTAGTTAGTGGTAGAAATTCAAATTGGAGGTAAGCACAACTCTTGGTTATTTTTGTATTCTATTATTTAATTAATTTATTTTGAGGTTAGTGGTAATATTACTACTATTCTAGCTATCTCACTAATGTATTTATTCAGTAGAGAAAATTAGTCAGTTGTCCCTAATGGTTCATATTCTCTTTTATTTTTTATTTTGCTTATGGAGATGTAACTCCTTAACAATTTTTGGAGGAAATGTTACTCTTTTATTTATTCGCTTAATATCATTTATTTTATTTTATAACAGATATGTATAGTTGTTAAAAGTATATATATTTATAGATGCATTATTATATATATGAATGCTTGTATGTTTGTATATACTGTAATATGTATTTTATTATACATAATAGTTAGTAGTAATACTTGTATGT
Organism: Pseudotsuga menziesii; assembly: GCA_001517045.1. NCBI lineage: Eukaryota > Viridiplantae > Streptophyta > Pinopsida > Pinales > Pinaceae > Pseudotsuga > Pseudotsuga menziesii. The sequence goes on from LPNX010444883.1 coordinate 5,195, forward strand.
AATATTATGAATATACTATATGTATAGAGGTTAACTTATGTAATGATGTAAGTCTAAAATTTGGAGGTGTTTGGAAGTTCTTGGAGGCATCTTGAGGTATTTGGAGGTGTTTGAAAATATGAGGAAGTATAGTGTAATCAAAAGTGTTATGTTAGTATATAAGTTATAATACGTATCTAATATGATAGTACTGGTTTATGCAATTATTGTTATAATTGTATGGATATTATGGTATAACATAATAATTATATGAGTATATTAAATATAGAATATAGGTTATATGACTAATATGTTTTCTATATAATTAATAATAATATGATATATGATTGAAGAATTATAATATGTATGTAAACAAAATGGGTGTATGTATATAAATAACACATAGCAATAGTAAGTATGGTATATGGTATGATTGTATGATAGTGTGTTGCAGAGCAAGTAATTATTTTATTGTAGAATATTAGAAGGTTTTGGTGGTAGGATGTTTGGTTGGTTAAGCTGACTAGACGATATGGTTTTTTATAGTTGATGTATGTGGTTTGATATTATTGGTAAATATTGGATGTTGATGATGGAAATCAATTGATTAATGGTTGATCCATGTACGCCATTGTCATTAATGTATGTATGTCTATTATTTGTTGTCCTTGGTTGTTATGGTTATTGCGTGTATGAATGATGCATTTTGGTTGATGCATTCTGGATGATGTATTTTGATTGATGTATTATGATCATTGTCTTATGCTTGATGAATCCTAGTCGATGTGTTCTAATTGTGTATTCTAATTGACATATTTTGATTAATGTATTCCAATTCATGTATGTTGGTTGATGTATTCTAATTTATGTTTTATGATCATTTTCTTCTACTTGATGAATCTTGGTTGATGTATTTTTATTATGTATTCTAATTGATTTATTTTGACTTATGTATTCCATTTGATGTATGTTGATTGATGTATTATGGTTGATATGTTTTAATTGATGCACTATGATTGATGCTTGTATGGTTAGTTGATGCATGTATGGTATTCCTTGGATTACATTACATGATCGATATATTTTTGATATGTTAGAATTTTGATGGTTATAAAATATCTAAAAAAAATTAGCATAAAAATATCATAACCATAAGCAAAGGGTCATTGAAAGAAAGACAAGAAAAACCACAAAAAAGAACATAAAGATTTAGGTTGGGAAACTATCATGGGGGGAAAACCCCAACAAAAGTTCCTCTATATATAATTGAACCAATTACAATGTAAAACCCAAAGAACAAGAATAGCATATCCCATTCTGTTGTACTCTCTCTCTCTCTCTCTCTCTCTCTCTCTCTCTCTCTCTCTCTCCCTCTCTCTCTCTCTCTCTCTCTCTCTCTTATGCAATGAATGAGTGTGAAGTAAGTATGAATGAGAGAGGTGCCTAACCTAATTATATTCATCAGGTGAGTGAATCAAATAACTAACTAGGTTTGGGAGGTTCTCTAATTAGGGTCCTCGTACCTAGGAAGACTTAAAGTAACATTTATAAAATACTTTTCTGGCTACTATTGCCCCGTCTTACAATGAAGGTTTTAACTCATCAATTTTACATGACCAATGACATCAAGGACATATATGAATGGAGGAATAACATATTTGCAGGAGGAATAAAAAAAATCACAATAGAATATTTTCCAAAGTTACATTTCCTTTAACAATCCCTCTTAACTAAGAAGGTATTCTTAATAGGAAGAAACCACCACCACAACTCTACATATGAATGGTGAGTCTCTGTATGTCATAGGAAGTTTTGGAGAAAAATCATTCATCTTCACCATCAATTTGGAATTCCATCATCATCATACTCATCATCATCATCTTGGAACTTCTAAGGCATAATCTACATCAACATCATTAGTATGTGGATACTAGGACATCATCATATGAAACATCAACATGTGAATACTAGATCACCATCCACAACATGAGTATGTGAATACTGAATCATCTTCTGTAACATTTGTCTGTGAATATTGGATCATCTTCTACAACATCAATATGTGAATACTGAATAGTCTTCTGCAATATTAGTATGTGAATACTAGATTATATTCTTCAATATCATTATGTGAATATTGGATCATCTTTTGTAACATCAGTATGTGAATACTGAATCATATTCCGGAACATTAATATCTGGATACGAAAGAATAGACAACATCATGAACATGTTAGCAGCGAAACCTCATCATCAACAAATAAATGCTAGATCATTATTTTTATTATCGATATAGAAATATTGAAACCACATCATCACCATCAAGATATAAATATTGAAAAAATATCATCAGCATCAGTATAGAAATACTAAAACCACCTGATCACCATCATTATAGAAATGTTGAAACAACCTCATGATCAGCAGCATAGAAATGTTCATATCAACACAAAGTGTTGGAATCTCATCATCCTGATCTTAGGACATCTATATCAACATCACAGTAGGTTCTTTAGTAGATCCACTCAGTAATTTATATGACTTACTAACCCTTTCTGGCCAACAAGTCTAGTGAGACAGATGGATCTCCATGGGGACAAAACAAAGGCTTTTCTTGCTTACTAACCCTTTCAATTCAGAAAAGCCTAGCCATACATACTAATACCCTTAGAATCAAACAAGCCTCACGTCTAATTACTAACCCTTTTGGACCAACAAGCCTAGAAAGACATAATCTACCCTAGACTGAGCTACCACACCATTGTAACAAAAAACCTACTACCTCTTCTTCACTCCCTCTTTCGAGGGAGGTCCTTTTGGACTACACCAAGATTGTCTCAAAAGTATTCAAAATTTACACAAGAGAGAGGCTTAGCCAAAACATCTACCACTTGTTCCTCTATACAAACATACTTGAGATTCAAAACTCCCTTATCAAACTTTTTCTTTATCGTTCTTCTCTTGTACATCGAAAACTACATCGTACATTCGCAGCTTAATTATTTCTTCTCTTGTACATATGAAACTTTATCATACATATTCAACTTCATCATTTCTTCTCTTGTACATATGAAACTTTATTGTACATCTCCAAATTCTTGATTTCTTCTCTTGTACATTTGCAACTTTATCGTACATCTGCAACTTCATCATTTCTTCTATTGCAACTTTATCGTACATCCGCAACTTCATAATTTCTTCTATTGTACATCTACACCTTTATCGTGCATCCGCAACTTCATAATTTCTTCTCTTGTACATCTACACCTTTATCATACATCTGTAACTACATAATTCTTGTTTTGTACATCTGCAACTTCATCATTCCTCTCTTGTAGGTGATTGGATAAAATCATTCCTACAAGTCAAATACAATGGCATGATTAGAAAATTTTCATAACATATTCATCATGACAAATTCTTATGCATAAACATATATTTCATTTAATCATTCAGCTATAATACAAAATTCATAATATCCCGTATACATATGGAAAGTTTCTATATGTTTTCCATCTCTACCAAGACATTATTTATGAGTGTGGACTACTCCCAACATGTCATCAAAGAGGTTTCACTCTAGATAAGTAGCAATGAAATGTTGTAAAACACCATAAGACACTTACCCATATTATTCATAGTAGTAGTGAACTTTTTATAAATGCAAACATTTAAACTTGCATAATATACTTCATAAATCTAGGAACATGTATATGTACACAAGTGAACAACTAGATATATAGGAAATGACAATTCAAATACTTATCTTTGTTTTTTGGTAGAATCCATCTTGATCTTTATATCCTTGCATTAATTACTGGAGTATTTGACAACGTGCTCTACTTCATCGTATCATTTTGAGGACTTGTTCCTATATTTCTCATTATCATAAATATTAGTCAAGTATTCTTCCACCATAGATCACATAGAACTTTGTATTGGTGTTGAATATGTGTGTCCTACAAATGCATCCCTTGTTATCTAATGTTGAAATGGATAAAAGTATGATATTTTTATTCATATCTAGAATTATTCTAGATAAAAGTACATATTCCCCATCACTTGAGTGATCTTCCCTTGCTTTCTTCTCAGCTTCAATATATTCATCCTTGTTTTCACTGAGGGCAACACTAGTCCTCTTTCTGCAACATGATGGCGTGATATTTCTGTTTGTAGCAATGTTGACCCAATCGAAGTCATCATCTCCCTACAGGAATATCCTCTGGTCTCTCAAATATATGCATCCGTATTCAATTGTTCCCTTCAATTACAACAATGTGTTCTTTGCCACAAATAGGTGAACACATCTCGGCTCTACAAAGAAAATAATGGCCTCTTGTTTGTCAAGTACATCAACGAAGAAATATTCTCCTTATAGGTTGTGACATCAACTATTTATGAACTAAGATCACATAATGACTTCAATTTTGATTCCATTAGTGTACCCTAACATCTCAAACCTTATCTCGACCACACATTCTCATTTTCTAAGAAAAATGTACCTCTAATATCGAGAATCATGTCAAGATGATCAAAATTTGAGATCTACCATAGTCACTCCCTGTGAACTAGAGCACCATCCTTCTTGTACATATTGTACTATATGTATCAGGAAATTTGAGTGGCATGTAGTCTCCTCTGCTATTAATATTCTATCTCTCTGTCTATATAACCTCTGAAGGTCATTGGATATCAAGATCCTCCATCTTGAACTTTGTTGCAAGTTTCTCTTGCGCTCATCTATGAGCTTCTTTTCCTTTTTAGGATTATATATTCAACCTTAATTCTTGTATCTCCATCACTATAGTTTATCCATAATATCCTCAAGTAACTATATGTGCTATCCCATGGGTGCCTACTAATATTTTACAAATCCTTTTGTTCATAGGTGGTTCTCTGTAGAGATTCTCAAATATTAGAGGTTTTTCGATCTATTATTATACTTCTATTACACCAAATGTTTATTGTAATATTCATCATTGAAGAGGTGCTTCTATCACATGATTGACTCCCTCTTTCTGAGAGAAACCAAAAATATCGCTTTGTATCTCTTGATACTTCCATCTGTTGTATGCTTGATCTTGTAGATATACTTGGAAGATGTTACAAATATTCCCTATAGCTCTCCAAACATCATTCTATATGATCGACTGATACTTCTTGATCATATCATCCTTCCATTCTTTCTTCTTGGAAAATTATTTCGCAAGGTTTCCTTTCTCATCACAACTGAAACATCTGAAGTGTGAGAGGTCCTTATTCTCAAGGACTTTTATTCTTGCAAGAATGTTGTTCCTTCTTGTTCTTTCTCTTCTTGGCATGAGTTGTTAGGTATTTATTTTCATATTAATCCATATCTTCTTCTTTTTCCATCAATCGAGCTTCTGCTTTCATGCACTCCTCCATAGGTGAGATTCTTTATAGAACAAATTCCTTGAATGAGCTTGGGAGACCATTGAATGTCATAATATAAGCTTATACGTATTCAACATTATCTCCATTGGATTATATTTTCTCCTTTACCTAAGATATCCTTTTGAAGTAAGATTGAATTCTTTCTGACATTTGCATCTTCACATCCATGAATTGAGTTATAAAGGTCATCTTCATGTTGATATTATTTCCTTCATACAATTTGGTCATTGTATTGAACATCTCCTGGGGAGTATTCAAGGATGATACATGGGAGATCCAATGGAGACAAAATAATCCTTTTGTCTTCGACTAACTCAATTTTGTGCTTTATCTTAATCTCCCTATGGATCTGTAACTTCTTCTTTGACATAGTTATCCAAGTCATGCCTCTTCATGTAGGAGAATCACTCTATACTTCCATGGTAATAATATTTTGGCACCTTCAAGTTTGTCTTCAATCTTGGTGCTGTTTGTCATCATGATAAAAATGACAACATCAAATGGAAATAGAGAGGATAAAACTTACCAATGAAATTGTTTCTAGTTGATGCTTGCTTGAAATATTTTATAGAAGACTGCTTCTGCTGGATGAAACCATAATTTTGTAACTTAGGAAACTTTCATATCTAATTGGATAGAAATATGTTCCTCATCATGGAGAGTTTTGTATCATGCTCATTTTCCCAAAACTGTGGATATAACTGCAAAATATCTACTGCCCTAGTTTTCCCCAGTGACATTTTTAGGTTGAAATCGAAAATCTAGAGAATAAGAAACTTATTCCATAGAAATATGTGTCCTCCTAGGTTTAGTTTTATGGTATTCCTTTTTCAACTAATCGATGGAGGAAGGTTCCCATAGAATGAATCCCTAGTTTCTCCAATTTCTTCTATAGAATTCTCTAATCTTGATTTTGATGTATATTCAAAATTCTTGCTTTGGAAGGTCTTAAACTTTGTCCTAAGATATTATGATATCTATTATTTCTAATCCCATAGGTTAGAACATAATTGGATTCACCAAGTGGAACTTATGTTAATTTTTCTAGGGTGACCTCTTTGAGGACTAATCAATATAGCGAACTTGTATGGAATTCAACATGTCATTGTTAAACTTTGGGGTCTGAAATGCATACCACATAAACTACAGTATGTTCCCTATTTGTATAATCATTTTAATTCTTAATTGGATATTCCTAGCCAAATATATAGAGATTCTCCCTAGTCCACATGTTTAAGACTAAATTATGGAAGAGTTTGGATACTTAATTTGCAAGAATCGTATCTCTTAACATATAGCGCATTTGAGGCTGCAAGTCACACAAATTGTACAAAAATATTTCATCTTCATATTATCCAAGTTTCAGCTCCTAAGAATTTACCAAACTCGAGTTATTACCAAAATTCCAAGATGAATTTATTTTTACTTCTAGGGTTTTCAAGCATGAAACCCTAATATTCCGTAGTTGCAGTGGTAGCAGTGTTTCATCTACTCAAATACTTATTCCAAGGTGGATTTGACACAATGTTATAATGTTTATGGTTATACAAGATCTAAAAAATTTTAGCATCAAAAGATCATAACCATACAAAGATGATCAATGAAATAAGTACAAGCACATCCACACAAAAGAACACATAGATTTATTCGAGGAAACCATCATGCGGGAGAAAATCCACAAAACTTCCTCAATATAGAATTCAACCAAGTACAATGTAAAACCCCAAGAACAAGAATATTAGCTCCCCTTCCATAGTTGTCTCTCTCTCTCTCTCTCTCTCTCTCTCTCTCTCTCTCTATCTCTCTTGTGTAATTCTTGAGTGAGAAGTGTGTATTAATGCGAGAGGTGGCTCAACTATTTACATTTGTTGCACATGAAAATATCACACTACCTAGTCAGCCGTCAAAAGACTTTCTTATTGCCTGTCAACCTCCCAAAAAATCCTGATTTGGATCATCTTGGCCATTTTTTCACTGACCTAGAAGGGACGACGCTCTTTTGCATTTCCCACAAAGCATCATCGATGCCTCCTCTAATTGAGAAAAAGGAGTCACTGCCTCTATTTAGTGGAAAAAATATGAGATCAATGATCTGTCCAATTTAGCAAAAAGAATCGATGGTCAGTTGGAAGGGAAAAAAAGAAGTTTCTAGAAGATTTCGTATGGAATCGTTCGTGGAATTAGTTCCTATGTGCCCTGGAAAGGTGGCATTCTCCTCCCTCACCTATAGGCATCTCATTCTCTCTTTTTTTCAAGTGATCCTATGGGTTCTTGGCCTATGAATGTATCCTCCATGAAGAGAATGGGAGAGGCTAGAAAAAAGCATCCTTATGTTGCTAGTTTGAAGTCTGAATAGAGGCAAAGTAGAGGTAGCTTCTAGCTAGAGAGGTCTTGATAGGAGAATGTAGTCATTTTTGTTAAGACATAAACTATCAACATCAACGATTTTTGGTTGTACTTATTCATCATCCATATATTAATACAAACACATTTCCCTTTCCTATATTTGATTGTTGTGTTTATGATTAAATATTATTGGATTCCTTGATTACTAATATGGATAGTTGATTATCATGATGCTCTCATACTTTTGTTTGTCTTGTAACCGATTTTGCAGGTATTGAGCCATCTCAAGGACTTTCTGGAGAGAATATAAAAATATCTATGATTGAGGTATATCGTGTGTTATGTTATTAAGCATAGGAGCTGTCGTTATTTTTCCACACTACATCATGGGACTCGCGCGGTTCTTCCATGTACCGTCGGTATATAGAACACCCTTTCACATACATTTGAGGTATAGAGAAAGGTACTTCACATACTATATTGTATATCAAAAGTCCCCTTGTGAATGGTTGTGCATTAGACAACACTACTACCGATTTGAGCTCCCATGTACCTTGAGTATATCGGGAGACCCCACTAGGATACCATGACTACTTAAGAAAAGCCCTTTGGTCATCTTGTGTGGAGCAATACATCGAAAGCAACATTCATGAAGACTACTACACACATACCCCTAAGGTATATCGCGAGTGGCACCCACTTGACAATCCTAGTGAGAGACCAGCTATTTTGAACCCGTCCTATCACTTAAGTTTGCTTGTGACCTTTAGCTCTGTGTAGGTTTTGTTTGTGTGTTTTTACTCCCTTTTTGACCTAGACTAGGTAACTTTGGACACCACCATGGTTGAGCAACTTGTGAGATGCCAAGCTCGTATATTACATGGTTTATCTCCTCACTCTCATCCTACCATGGAAGGAGAACAAAGAGTAACCATGGAAAAACCAACTTCTACTAATGTTCCCGTAGGAACTAACTTAGCTAGTGAAAGCAGAGAATATTTTACTATTTACACGAATCCTTTGGCTCAATTGACTCCTACAACCAATGTTTCTATACATCTTCCATTCGAAGTCTATGGTGATAGTCTTGCCCCACCAAATTATGGCTTGGATTCTCCTTTTTGGAGGACTTCTATGGGCCAAGCTATTTCAGAATTCGGGGTTATTAGAACTTCACTAGGGAACCCTCCTTTAGGGGGGGAAGAACATAGAAGAATTAGTGCATCTCTTGATCGAGCTAGTAACATTTCAGAGAGAGTAGAAATAATTATTCCCCCACCTATGTCTTGTTATGAAAATTTACCGACATGATTACCCCATAATATAGACCCTTGGCCAAAAGATGAAATTAAACCTTCTTCAATTGCCCATCCAACTTATGGTGAGACTTCTCGTAATCCATGGCCTGAAGGATATCATTCACTAGCTCGAGTGTTAGGACCTATTGAATAAATTCCTTTTCAAGGTAATCCAAGTATAAACCACAACCCTATAGTGTCACATCGTGGACCCATTACTAGAACTTCCATACCTGTCATGGTTGGGGGGAAATCCTCAAATCAAGTAATGTTAGTAAAATCTCACGCCGGAGGGCAATCCCTGGTGTGAGTTACATCATATGTAAGTGAATTATTGCTAGTTCAGGAAAAGTTGCTTCTGTAGGACAACTTGTAGTAGTTATCGCTCCTACTAATATCAATTTCCGACCCCCCAACACCCCGCCCCCACCGATCTAGTACAGGACATCCCTTAGGGCCACAACCTATCAATAATATAACTTATTGGGGATATACTTCTCCATGGACTCAACATCCTATGGTTAATCAAGTTTACCAACAACCAGCACTAGCGGCTATGTAACCTAGAATGCCTTACCCTAGAAATTCTTTTGTACCTTGGGGAAAACCAAATTGGTCAAATATCTCATCATATGGAGGATATTTTGTTAATACTGCTGGAGGATACGGTGAGCCTTCCCCCGGAGGACCACCACGAGGACCCAAAGGACCTGGAGGCCCTGGAGAACCTAGAGGTGGAGGGCCACCCTCATCACCTAGACGAGGAATCCCACCACCACCACCTGGAGGTGGAGAACCACCCCCACCACCTAGAGGGAGAGACCCACCACCACCATGTGAAGGAGGAGGACCACCACCACCACCACCGCCACCTTCTAGAGGACCCCCCCACTTGAGGGGCCCACCTCCCCATGGAAATTTTGGAAACCAACAACATTTTCAACAAGGTTCATGAGAATCATATATACCCATCTATCAATCTGCATATGGTCCTACTAGTCAGCAAATGCCCTATCAGTATTACTAGTATCTGTAACCAAACAAACAATTACCATTTTTGGCAACTTTAGATTTGAAAGATTTGTCAAGATTGATAAATCACCCAATTCATCATGACCCTTATTGGCTTGCCATTCCTGTAAAGATGCCTTCTGATATACCTAAGTTTGATGGTCAACGTGGTGAAGACCCAAAAAACCACATGATGACATTTCACTTGTGGTGTTCATCAAATTCTTTGATGGGAGGTTTAATCCGTCTATGCCTTTTTCAAATAACCCTCACTGGTATTTCCACAAAATTGTACATCGAGTTACCACAACACTCTTTTGGGATTTTAATGCTGTAGAAATGGCCTTATTGACACACTTTCAATTCCCAATCTGATATGAAACATGTATAGACCTTTTAACCTTGCTTTTCCAAACCACATCTACTCATATCTCCGATCATATTCATGAATAGAAGAGAATATAAAGTTATATTAAGGTCCCTTTCCCTGATAAGTTGTTAGCTGATTGGTTTACAAAGTATTTACTACCACATATTGGTAGAGATGTCACCATGGGAGGCGCTATGACTGAGGAGCAAGATATTAGCCACGCTCAATACCTAGACTTGGTTTATTCCTAGTTAGGTACTTTGTATGATTTGATTCCACATGATCCTCAGCCTACAACTGAACCACCTACTAATGGCATACCTGGCTCAGTTCAGACACAAACAAAGACTAAATATTCTAAGAAACAAACCGCCACTCCATCCAATCAATAAGCACCACTTGCCAAAAATACATCCTCTCCTATTAATCATGATTAAGACTAAATGGAATTTTGAGGTGGAATTTATTTTTGAATTGGCTTGGAATGGATATTTGATGTTTCTATAAGGTGTCAGTAATCATTCTAATTCTCGGCCCCTATATCAGATGTTGGAATAGTTATTGAATTTCTTTTAATTTTTTGGTAATTAAAGAGACTTTGTCATGATTAAATCCTAAAAAATTAAATTTTATATTTTTTTAAATAATACAATGTGCTAAAATTATATAATTAGACTTATAGAGACAATGATATGTCCCTAACACCCCTTTATATCCTCGTGGGCATTATAATAGGTTAGCCACAAAAAACCATTAAATTTTAATTTTATAATTCTATTTCTTCTTCTTTTTAGTAATTTCAATTTAATTTTTATCAATCCATAGATTTTATGATTTTTAAAAAATAAATTGCATGAAAATATAATTAGAGTTAGTTTATCTCAAATTTTGATAACCATAAACCCAAAACTAGAAACCACAAGCCCTAAATCAACAACGTTTATTCTCTTGGTTTTATTTTCAAGTGTGTCTATAAGCAGAAATCATGTCATAAGTTAAACTTGTATTGAAAATAAAATCAACAACATAAGCATTCCCAATTTGTTTTCAATATATTTCCATGTACACATTATTTAAATCAAACTGAAATTGAACCAAAGGAGCTTCGGAATTAACAATGGATGAATCTTGGATATACTTAATAAAGCATTTATGCAAAATTTGCTAATTAATTCTAACATGAATGATGGATAATTGGTATGGTTCTAATTAAATACATAAGATTTTATAAAATATTGTGGAATATATAAAGTTGAGCTTGAACCTTGGATATACTTTATAAAGCATTTATGCAAAAGTTGTTAATTAAGTCTAATTTCAATGATGGAGTATTGGAATAGAAGAGCCTTGGAATTAACACTAGATGAACCTTGGATATACTTAATAAAGCACTTATGCAAAATTTGCTAATTAATTCTAACATGAATGAGAGATTATAGGTATTGTTCTAATTAAATACATAAAATTTTATAAAATATTGTGGCCTATAGAAAGTTGAGCTTGAACCTTGGATATACTTTGTAAAGAATTTATGCAAAAATTGTTAATCAAGTCTAATTTGAATGATGGAGTATTGGTATGGTTCTAATTAAATACATAATCTTTTATAAAATATTGTGGCCCATAGAAAGTTTTTAATTGTGTAACCTTTTTCAAAAAATGTGCATGCATTGATGTTGTAATAAATAGACCTAAGGTCCCTCTAGGTATTTTATAGGGACCTATCACGAAACTAATTCCACAAAATGAGGAAGAAACTTCTACAAAAATCACAGGTTTACAAGAAAAACATGTATTATACAAGAATCTATTGTATGACACTTGATATAGGTATTTTTCCTATCATGAATATATTTGTCATTGGTCTCTTATATCACACAAAGTTTGATATTCAAAGTAATGAAGAACTTGGACAATTTATGTGTTCATATATATTTTGACATTTTATTGATTTGACCATAATTTATACTATTCGAAGACAAATACTTTGTAGGAAAATATAAAGAATCTTGGAAAGTATTTAACTGATATGACTAATCTTTTTACATCTTAAAATAATAGTACAAATTCGGTGTTTGTTCTCTATAGTATGTATGAGATTAAAAACCATTTGTAAGGGGAATATATCCATTAATATAAAAAAGTTGATTACTGTAATATCCCTATGATGTAACCCTAAGTTATTGTAATGTTGATTGTTTATTGTACTTATTTGCTGATGAGGAGCTGAAGTCCAAGGCCCCACCAGCAAAACCTTGTATGTTAGGTGAGTAAGTTTTCTAGGTTATAGACATAGGAGACTTAATAGTGTGACATTACTCAACGATGGGAAAAATGAAAAAAAAAACCTCTAAAGGAAAAGGTAAAAATAAATAATAGACATATATAACCTTGAGAAAAATATATGTAAAGAAAAAAAACCATCCTTATGTATATACATTACTGTAATAAAACATCCTATACTCATTGAAGTACATTGAAAATACATCTAAGATGGAGACAAAACCTCTTTACTATGGGTATACATAACAAGTACGATATATATATACATGTTGTAATAAGAATGTATATATATGTATACATATACCGCTAGCATGGAATGCTAACAAAAATACACGTGGAGAACTTTAAGTAAAAAACATTATAAAAAGGAAATAAGTGGGTAAAGTCTTCACCCTGTCGCCTCTTGGGAAACCCAATGGATACTATTTAAATAATTCCCATTATTGAATGAGGATGGCGGCATGAAATAAGGAAAACCTAGGGTGCGAGTGACTTTTTTTTCTGCATTTCCGCATGCAATGGGCGTGGACCTTTTGTTAAGGGTAAAAGCATGAATGTTGGAATAGTTGCATCCCTCACAGTGGTTAATTACTACCTAAATTTAGGAAAACCTCCCTCGTTATTAGAAAACAACCAAATTACTCCCTTGAGTGGTGGGGGACTCAGCACGCCAGAAGCAGAAAGGCATTTCGTTCTTGTTATTTATTAAGTTATGAAAGGATTTTTAAATTGAGAGCTCAGCAACAGTTTTGGGGGATTTGATTTTCATGGATTTCAGAAGAAATGGGTTGCCTGGTAGAATGAGATAATATTCCGGTGAGAACCGTAACCTCTAGCCGAGATATTCCTTAGGGAATCCTTGCGTTGTCCATGGGAAACTATCTCTGCTCTTAAAATGGAGCCACGATTTACACCACAAGGCATGATGTTCATGTCGAACCACGATTGAGGATATTTCATCTTGCCAAGGTTAGATCGGGGTCTGCAACCAAATACATCAGAACAATTTCGGTAATCTTTGTATCCATGGCATCGCCTGGGGATTCATATCAGATCGTGCTTATTCTATTGTGCTGTGGACTGATGCACATCTCAGTTCGAAGGTATGCGGTTGATATACTGTTTCAACTCTGAATTATGTGTTGTCATTCGTTATGAACAGACCTAGATTATTATACACCATAGAGAGCGAATTGATATGTTTTGAGTATATATATATATATATATATATCAGAAGCCTTGATGTCTACGTTTGACATCTACCTCGTATGCTATGAATTGATATACATGCCCGCTCTATGGTATGTGATGTCTTTTCTGCAGAAAGATCAAATTATACACCACATAGAGATCAAATGGTTGGGGTTTGATTATACACTGGTACAGCCTAAAATGTTTGCGATTTCCATAAATGGATCTGTAATCATTTATAAATTGTAGACATTGAATCTATTGTTATTTAAATCGTTGCCCCCTTTTTTAGTTACAGTCAGATCTACACGATCTGATGCAATTAGGGTTTTTAACTTCACAAATAGCTTCTGATAGCTTTTAGTAAAACTTGAAAATGCTATCGCATTCAATGTTGAATTATCAACAGAGTGTTAATAAGGTAATTGGACCATATCCCAGATCTGTCATAGGGGGTTGGTGCTTGATTGCAGGAAAAATATTATCAGCAGTCGAAAACATTGATTTAGGTATTACCCATCGCTATTATGTGTTTATCCTCAATCACCTTAGATCTGACCTTCGATCTTTGGCCACCTTAGTTATGTATCTTCTTATTTCATTTATGGTTTGGGTGGAATCTAAACCGTATTGGTTGGATGCACCTTGGGCATATTCTGAATCGTAAATATTTTGGGATGGAGTAAGCGGTTGATTCCCAGCTGGTGTGTGCAGTATATTGCGGATCGATTTTATTCTGAACCCCTTAGTTTTGTTTCTAAAACCGCCTCTGTCGTATATTAGTATTTCACTTGGACATGAACCCTATCGTTTCTTCTATTCCAACCTGCATGTGTGGTTTGTGTGGAAATATTTGGATCGGAAATGTAGGTTTTGATTATAGAGTGTGCTTTTGGTTCGTGTGCATTGTTTGAAGCTGAAACTCATAGGTGAAATAATTTGTGCCAATATAAGGATGAAACTTATATGATAATAATATATGCAAATATAACGATGAGCCTATAAGTGAATCATATTTACATGTTAATTACACATGTGGAATTTAGGTGATATGTATTATATATGTGAAATATATACATTCTTGTGAATCAGGAGTCGATGCCCCCATTATTGAATAGACATAAAGTTAACTCCTAGGAAGCTACTTTCACTAGGGTGGAGTAAAATAATTCATGGTGGTACAACGAGAGAGTTACGTTTAAAGATAACAGTTCCATAGTAAAACTATGGATAGAGTCGCTTTGTGTAGGGTGGCTCTTAGTTTGTAAAGGTTATAGAGAAAACTTTGAGCCTCCTTGATCATGTTATAACGTAAGTGATAACAAACGAAAGCATAACCCTTAGACCTAGATAGGGTTGCGAATAAAAAGGAACTAAAGAACAGTTTTGTAATATCCCTCTGCTATGCCTTGGAATATTTGTAATTTATTGTATGAGGGTTTTTGGGTGAGGAGCTCAAGTGCCAAGGCCCCAGCCGAAGAAAACCTGAAAGTAAGGTAAAAGTTTATTAACACAAAAGCTCACAAACTAAGCCTTCACAAAAGATAAGATATTTAATTTAAATCTATTAAGTTAACCTTATTAATTTAAGGTGAACAACTTGAAACTAAAGGGGAAGTATTTAATAAGAAGGATATATGGATCCCACAGTCAAAACAACATTCTAATGAATGAATGGTTACAAGGCGAATTGTTCGCCTAATATAAATTGATTAAGGAATATAATATATATATATATAAATAGTTGTTGTATTAATTTAACAAAGAGCACAAGCATCATATATATATATATATATATATATATATATATAAGAAATAAGTGGCTTGAAAACAAGCATATAAAGGGCTTCCCTATAAATACTATTCGAGGGATAAAAAGGTATATATCTTAAGGAAGGAAAAATATAAAAAATAAAGGGAAGGCCAGTTGTGATGGAGCGTGCCTTAAAATAATTTGATGGCATTATGACAGGATTTAATGTCTTAAATTTTGGGAATAATTCCTGCAGAAAGAGGTGCTGCCAATGCCTTAAATTTTCTGCAGACTGTCAAAGGATCAGCACGCCCTGGGGTTTTTTGGTAGGTAAGAGGGACTGGAAAATTAATTATAAACGGTCAGGTATCTTAGTGAGGAATCTCTGCCTGATGGGAGGGAAAAAAGACAAGTCGAAAGGGACCTTGCGAATTCCTGCGGGGAGGGGGATCCATTCCCAACCCTGGTGGCCTGTGTGAATCGCTCTTGAGGAAGGGGCCGCGCCTTAACCACTGCGACCTGGGAATATAGCTGAATGATTAGAGTGGTGTGCAAGGAGATAGCGATAGTGGTCTCGGCGTCTCTCCCAGATCGGTTGCAGTCAAGCCCGTGTCAACCAGGCTACTGCACACTATTCTCAAGTGAATCAAGTTTATTCTTTAGCGATTCTTCTTGTCTAGTTTAAATATCGATGTTGGTTACATCTATTTAGCATGACCGCGGGCAATTTTAGATAAGCTTTGACCAGCAGTAAAATACTTAACTTCTAAACCCTGTAAGGTGTCTAAATAAGTTAAGATAGAGGTAAATACTGTAATATGTACTAAGACTGTACATTAAATTTAAAACGTTGTGTTTCGATAAAGTATGCCACTAGACAGGCGACTTGTCTAGATAGAGTTTTCAGTGAGATATGTGTTATTGTCTTGATAAAGACAGCCCAGCGAGATAGGTTTGTTTTGTTTTAGGCTGCTTACGGCCTTTGATTTCTGAAAATAGAAATGAGGACAGCGAGGTGTCCTTTAACCTGAATATATATATAAATCCTGTAAGGTGTCTAAATAAATTAAGATAGAGGCAAATACTGCAAAGAGCACTAAGACTGTGCATTAATTTTAAGCGTTGTATTTTTATAAGATTGCCATTAGACACGCGATTTGTCTACATAGTGTTGCCAGTGAAATATGCGATGGTGTCTTGATATAGGCATCCCAGCGAGGTATTGTTTTGGTATTGACTATTTTCGGCCTTTTGATTTTGAAGTAGTTTCAAGACCTTTCCCTTACCTCTGTCGATGCGTGGAACCTAATTAATTTCCGATTAGCAGAGGTAGGGATAAACTTTTAAAAAAGAAAATGAGAGTTGGTAAATATGTATGTTTATATATATTGAAAGGAGAAGGGAAATGCTGGTAAATATATTTAAAAAAAGAAAATGAGTGTTGGTAAATATGTATGTTTATATATATTGAAAGGAGAAGCGAAATGATGGTAAATATATTTTAAAAGAAAATGAGTGCTGGTAAATATATATGTTTATATATTTTGAAAGGAGAAGTGAAATGCTGGTAAATATATTTAAAAAGGGGAAAATGAGTGCTGGTAAATATATATGTTTATATATATTGAAAGGAGAAGCGATATGCTGGTAAATATATTTTAAAAGAAAATGAGTGCTGGTAAATATATATGTTTATATATTTTGAAAGGAGAAGTGAAATGCTGGTAAATATATTTAAAAAGGGAAAATGAGTGCTGGTAAATATATATGTTTATATATATTGAAAGGAGAAGTGAAATACTGGTAAATATATTTTAAAAAGAAAATGAGTGCTGGTAAATATATATGTTTATATATTTTGAAAGGAGAAGTGAAATGCTGGTAAATATATTTAAAAAGGGGAAAATGAGTGCTTGTAAATATATATGTTTATATATATTGAAAGGAGAAGTGAAATGGTGGTAAATATATTTTAAAAAGAAAATGAGTGCTCGTAAATATATATGTTTATATATTTTAAAAAAGGAGAAGTGAAATGCTGGTGAATATATATATGTTTGTATATTCTAAAAAGGAAACAGAATGCCAGTAAAAATATATATGTTTATATATTTTAAGAGGAGAAGTGAAATGCTGGTGAATATATATATGTTTGTATATTCTAAAAAGGAAACAGAATGCCAGTAAAAATATATATGTTTATATATTTTAAGAGGAGAAGTGAAATGCTGGTGAATATATATATGTTTGTATATTCTAAAAAGGAAACAGAATGCCAGTAAAAATATGTATGTTTATATATTTTAAAAGGAGAAGTGAAATGCTGGTAAATATATATATATGTTTGTATATTTTAAAAAGGAAACAGAATGATGTAAAATATATATGTTTATATATTTTAAAAAGGAAAAATGAAATGCTGGTAAATATATTTTAAAAAGAAAATGAGTGCTGGTAAATATATATTGTTTATATATTTTAAAAAGGAAAAATGAAATGCTGGTAAATATATTTTAAAAAGAAAATGAGTGCTGGTAAATATATATTGTTTATATATTTTAAAAAAGGAAAATGGAATGCTAATCACATGTCAGCTGGCTGCTCACTTTGATGAGCTCTAGTGCCATGTTTAAATGATCCCCAAATGTGGCGAGGATCCCATACTACCTTAGTATTTAAAGTGTAGAAAATGGGGATGATCTAGTCTAAGTTGTGAGTGTTTTTGCTGGGTGGGCACGTCCGCCCTTTCAATTGGTAGGCCTTGATGTAAGGCACTTATGTGTTATGAAATACCTCTACAAGAGAGAGAGACTGTGTAAATAATTTGCAGCTTGGGTACTGCAGAATTGTAAACCTTTGACAGATCAAGAAATAAAGAAACTAGCAAGAGTTGGTGGATGTAGCCTCGTGGACGAGGTGAACCACGTGAAGATGGTTGTCTCTTTTGTGTTATTTTGTTGGGATGGATTATTTCTTTGTTTACATGATGGTTATGAATGCAGTATAAATGTTTTAATTGGTGAAAATATTTCTAAAGTTTTTTTATTTTGCAGACTTATTGAATGCTTTATAGCTTGAAGGTATCTGGGGTATTTTACATATGGTATCAGAGCCCAGCTACAATGCTGGGCCCTCAAGAATGGGCTAACATGATAGTTGCAGGATTTCATTTGGAAAAAGAAGACCAGGGAAAAGATTCGCTGGGAGGTTATCCTTTGAAGCAATCCTATGTCGGATAGGGAGATTCCTCTCGGGACGACCTAAGCTGATGTTAGGTTGTGGGACGAATCTGGTAAAATGCTGATTGTGTCTATTTTTTATTAATTTCAATAATTATGGAAAGAAAAATTGCTGAATATGTGGATTTAATCCGGTAAAATGTCGGTTGGGTGTATCTTCCGATTTATTTACTAGATAGGGGAATTAAATCATTGATGATATGAGGCTGAGCCGAACCTGGATTGTGTTTTATTACTATCCAAGTTTTTCCACAATACATATGTCTTTGAGTTTCAATATATATATATATATATATGTATGTTTTGATGGAATCAAATACTTACTTACCGGTATGGTCTCTACGCCTTTCTGCAAAAGGCTGTGATCTGAATAAATCCAATTATTAACTCCTGTCCGTTTTGTGTAGGAGATAAAACATATGGTTTTCACATTTCTAGCTATGGTATGGTTATGCACAGTCATATGATTTCATAGTGATCTCAGTCTTATTACTTTCCCTATAAAGGGTCACGTTACAATGTGATATTTTCACCGGCATGTAATCTTTTTATCGAATGTTGTGCTGCAACAAGAGGAAAAACATTTCCTAGTAGAAATAGTTCGATCTGCCTCGTTCTTATGCATAGTTATATTTCCATTTCTTTATAACCGCAGGAGAAACATGAACATTGATGAATATTTTCAAGAGCATTCTTGAAAAGTAACTTAAAGCCTCAATGAAATATTTTTTATATCTTATTCCAAGCCTATGTTTAAGTGAAATATCCATCCTCTTACTCATCATAGCGCTGATTTGCTCATCTAGGTTTTATAACTTGGATAAAATATATCAAATATATAAATACTTTTGACATTTGTCCATGTTTTGGATTGTTGCAAGGTTGATCTCTCACAGGAATTTGAGAGTGGTGTAATGTTAAGTTACTATTGTCCCACGGCCAGAATTGAGCTTATGGGTCGTCATGTTCCATGGCTTAATTCGCTTACACAGATGAATATATTATAGCTACGCCCTGGTGAGTGGAATTTATGCCGTAATAGAACTTACAGGTGGGATTCCGTGGCTTTACCAACCTTTGATTTAAGCTGCTTCTATATTATGGTTTTCAAGATCAATATATCAATTCTTTTGTAGACACTTGTGAATATTCTTTGTTCTCCAATAGAGAAGGCGACTATTAGAATCAATGGAGGAAAGATATTCGGCATTATAGGAAACTGACCTCTTACATTTTGTTGAGTGGATAGAGCTATAAGTCCTTTAGTTCTTTAAAAGAGTTCTTCATATTAACAACCAGCAGGCATCAAGTTGGTTATCAATTGGGATACCCTTTCCCAACTGTCTATCTGTCTCAATGAACCATCATAAATTGTTATTTCAGTACTGCATAACATCTTTGAATAGCCAAGCATTCTCTGTGACTCATTACTATTACAACACATATTGCAAACAATAACCTGTATAACATTTTCCATGGTTGTCCCCCTCATTTTCCATGGTCGCTGTTGGTTAACTACTGCAATCTTCTTTGCATATCTGCTCACTTTTAAGACAGCAACAACATATTAGGTACATCAAAATACAGAAACGTATGCTTCTAGTTAGGATAAGGACTTATACTTTGGGATTCATTAAATAAGGATTGGCTGAGAGCATTCCATTGGCATTTCTCTTAACATTGGAATTTGATTACTTGATGTTTTCTCTGGTAACTTGTTTTCCCTAGAAAAATGTCTATTTGGACTTGTTTTCTCTTGCAAAACAGTTTAAAAACCTTTGTGTTTCCTTTAACATAATGCAAGAGACAATATGTCCACTTTCTTCGACATTTTGCATATGTAATGAATGATTTTTAATGCAAGTTTGTTCCTGTAGCTAACTAAATGGCAGAGCTCTGTAATGTAGTAGGTCCAGTAGGAAAACAATGGGAATTTTGTAGCTAAAATTCTTTTTTCCAGACAAGGAGTCGAGGGAAAAACGAGTATTTTAGTATCTTTTCTTGGTATGTCAATCAATTCTGTGACTAGTAGAAGGCCCTATATATGTGAGATTAGTGTATCCTGTCAAAAATCTGGCATGTTTGACAACTGTGCTTCTGTGTCCAAGGTTGGAAAACCTTTTGACCAAAAATTGTATTTTAGATGGTGTATTTTGCACTGCTCGTTTCTTGGGACGAGTATAGAGCCAGCTAGAGTGTCCAATATGCTGAGGATATTGGTCGACTTGGTCCTCGACAGTGGTTATCACTATTTATTCTTGACAGACTATTTGGAACTATTGATGCTTTAACAATTTTGTGTTGGAAAATGAGTGATATTGACTGTTGATAATAGATATAAGCAGTGACGTGGAGGGCACTTATAGTTATAAGCAGTGGTTGTTTTTTTTCAAATATATTTGCTTAAATAAGTTTGGGCCAACTCTGATAACTTGACTTGGCCACAAAAATGTGAAAATTATGTTAGAATGGAACTTTCATCAGCATCCCCACATTTGTTTGGTTAGTGATTTTTGGTAATGGGACACTTGTAGTTGATTATGGATATTCCCTGTAATATTTACTAGCTAATGGATTTGTTCTCTGAGATTCTTTACACAGTTGAAATCACAGAAGATTAGTCTTTGAAGTCAAAGTATATTGCTCTAGATTATTCTTAATGTTGTTTTCTAATGTATTACATCAAGATGCTAGTCTATTGAAATTACATTTGATCACAGTTCAAGCAGCTTATAGGGGCTATACAGAATTGTATTCTTAGCATGAAATATTGCCAGCCTGATTAAAGAGATTTCTCTCCCTCTTGCACTGATATTTGAGACTTACCATAGGTTTTATGTGTTTTCTTGCAAATGGTGTTGGTATAAGAAATTGAAAGGTATTGGTGGCTTATTGTAAATGCTCACTTGGCAATTCTAGTGATAAAAGGCTCTTATCAGATGAATGAAGAATGAAGCATGACTTATGCAAAATTTTTGATGTTTTTTGAATTTATAAAAATGATAAACTAACACCCATAAAGTGTTTGCAGGCATGAAGATTTATGGCCATCAAAGAGGACTAAATATCATGTGTATAAAGTTATCACCAGAAGAGGGAGTGGTGATGGAGGTAGTGGTTTAAATCTACCTTGTATTCCCTCGGGCCAGCGAGGGACCATTATGCATTCTGGGGACGCCTAGATGTAAGACATGTGGTTAAGACTCGTTCTGCACACATTAGAGGACTGTCACATGAGTTGGGGGACTCTGTGAAGAGAATAACCTCTAGGCGCTGTGGAGGTGTGCGAGAACGGAGTGCCTCAGCTTGGTGAAGCACCTTGAAGAGCACAAGGAGATACCGCTAAGAGGGGTACAGGGTATCGTCCTTGTGTTGGGTGGGATGAAGGAACATCCAAAGAAAGAATAATGAAAAGCACCCTGAATAGCATAGAGGAGATACACGAAGGGTTGGTATCGTCCTTGTGTTGGGTGGCTTGAATTGGTACTTGGAGTATTGTTGGCACTTGATGTGCTGGGATGGAGGACATCCAAAGAAAGTAACAATGCGGAAAAAGGTATGTGCATTGCAGGTAAACTTGTACTGATGAGGTAATATGTTGATTGACATTATTGATATAATGGGATTTCAATGCTTGTAGTCATGTTTTATTGATGTATGAATTGCATTATGGAAATAATTGGGTAATATGGCACCACTGAACACTTGAAAATTGCAGATTGCAAAAGAGTCTATGGCTGATATTTAAATTTTATTGTTATTTTTTTTGTATCTGATCTGCTGCATAAAAAATTGGGCTAAACCCGATTTTGTAGGTCCTACGAACCCACAGGGATCAGAAAAGAAAAACGAAAGAGAGATCTAAACAAGTGAAGCAAGAAGAGATGACTCCAGAGAAGGATAAAAGTTTTGTCAAAGAAACAAGGAACACCAAGGACCGTGTTCTTTCTTTTAGGGAGGAAGGATGTAATATCCCTCTCCTATGCCTTGGAATATTTGTAGTTTATTGTATGAGGGTTTTTGGGTGAGGAGCTCAAGTGCCAAGGCCCCACCCGAAGAAAACCTGAAAGTAAGGTAAAAGTTTATTAACACAAAAGCTGACAAACTAAGCCTTCACAAAAGA
>LPNX010444883.1:28709-90928 GCA_001517045.1 Pseudotsuga menziesii
ACATCGGCGTCTCTCCCAGATCGGTTGCAGCCAAGCCCGTGTCAACCAGGCTACTGCACGTTATTCTCAAGTGAATCAAGTTTATTCTTTAGCGATTCTTCTTGTCTAGTTTAAATATCGATATTGGTTACATCTATTTAGCATGACCGCGGGCAATTTTAGATAAGATTTGACCAGCAGTAAAATACTTAACTTCTAAACCCTGTAAGGTGTCTAAATAAGTTAAGATAGAGGTAAATACTGTAATATGTACTAAGACTATACATTAAATTTAAAACGTTGTGTTTCGATAAAGTCTGCCACTAGACAGGCGACTTGTCTGGATAGAGTTTTCAGTGAGATATGCGTTATTGTCTTGATAAAGACAGCCCAACGAGATAGGTTTGTTTTGTTTTAGGCTGCTTACGGCCTTTGATTTCTGAAAATAGAAATGAGGACAGCGAGGTGTCCTTTAACCTGAAAATATATATAAATCCTGTAAGGTGTCTAAATAAATTAACATAGAGGAAAATACTACAAAGAGCACTAAGACTGTGCATTAATTTTAAGTGTTGTATTTTTATAAGATTGCCATTAGACAGGCGATTTGTCTACATAGTGTTTCCAGTGAAATATGCGATGGTGTCTTGATATAGGCAGCCCAACGAGGTATTGTTTTGGTATTGACGATTTTCAGCCTTTTGATTTTGAAGTAGATTCAAGACCTTTCCCTTACCCCTGTCCATGCGTGGAACCTAATTACTTTCTGATTAGCAGAGGTAGGGATAAACTTTTAAAAAAGAAAATGAGTGTTGGTAAATATGTATGTTTATATATATTGAAAGGAGAAGGGAAATGCTGGTAAATATATTTAAAAAAAGAAAATGAGTGTTGGTAAATATGTATGTTTATATATATTGAAAGGAGAAGCGAAATGCTGGTAAATATATATGTTTATATATTTTGAAAGGAGAAGTGAAATGCTGGTAAATATATTTAAAAAGGGGAAAATGAGTGCTGGTAAATATATATGTTTATATATTTTGAAAGGAGAAGTGAAATGCTGGTAAATATATTTAAAAAGGGGAAAATGAGTGCTGGTAAATATAT
Organism: Pseudotsuga menziesii; assembly: GCA_001517045.1. Classification (NCBI taxonomy): domain Eukaryota; kingdom Viridiplantae; phylum Streptophyta; class Pinopsida; order Pinales; family Pinaceae; genus Pseudotsuga; species Pseudotsuga menziesii. Next base: position 29,799 of record LPNX010444883.1, read on the forward strand.
ATGTTTATATATATTGAAAGGAGAAGAGAAATGCTGGTAAATATATTTTAAAAGAAAATAAGTGCTGGTAAATAAATATGTTTATATATTTTGAAAGGAGAAGTGAAATGCTGGTAAATATATTTAAAAAGGGAAAATTAGTGCTGGTAAATATATATGTTTATATATATTGAAAGGAGAAGTGAAATACTGGTAAATATATTTTAAAAAGAAAATGAGTGCTGGTAAATATATATGTTTATATATTTTGAAAGGAGAAGTGAAATGCTGGTAAATATATTTAAAAAGGGGAAAATGAGTGCTTGTAAATATATATGTTTATATATATTGAAAGGGGAAGTGAAATGCTGGTAAATATATTTTAAAAAGAAAATGAGTGCTCGTAAATATATATGTTTATATATTTTAAAAAAGGAGAAGTGAAATGCTCGTGAATATATATATGTTTGTATATTCTAAAAAGGAAACAGAATGCCAGTAAAAATATATATGTTTATATATTTTAAGAGGAGAAGTGAAATGCTGGTGAATATATATATGTTTGTATATTCTAAAAAGGAAACAGAATGCCAGTAAAAATATATATGTTTATATATTTTAAGAGGAGAAGTGAAATGCTGGTGAATATATATATGTTTGTATATTTTAAAAAAGGAAACAGAATGCCAGTAAAAATATGTATGTTTATATATTTTAAAAGGAGAAGTGAAATGCTGGTAAATATATATATATATATATGTTTGTATATTTTAAAAAGGAAACAGAATGATGTAAAATATATATGTTTATATATTTTAAAAAGGAAAAATGAAATGCTGGTAAATATATTTTAAAAAGAAAATGAGTGCTGGTAAATATATATTGTTTATATATTTTAAAAAAGGAAAATTGAACGCTGATCACATGTCGACTGGCTGCTCACTTTGATGAGCTCTAGTTCCATGTTTAAATGATCCGCAAATGTGGCGAGGATCCCATACTACCTTAGTATTTAAAGTGTAGAAAATGGGGATGATCTTGTCTAAGTTGTGAGTGTTTTTGCTGGGTGGGCACGTCCGCCCTTTCAATTGGTAGGCCTTGATGTAAGGCACTTATGTGTTATGAAATACCTCTACAAGAGAGAGAGACTGTGTAAATAATTTACAGCTTGGGTACTGCAGAATTGTAAACCTTTGACATATCAAGAAATAAAGAAACTAGCAAGAGTTGGTGGATGTAGCCTCGTGGACGAGGTGAACCACGTGAAGATGGTTGTCTCTTTTGTGTTATTTTGTTGGGATGGATTATTTCTTTGTTTACATGATGGTTATGAATGCAGCATAAATGTTTTAATTGGTGAAAATATTTCTAAAGTTTTTTTATTTTGCAGACTTATTGAATGCTTTATAGCTTGAAGGTATCTGGGGTATTTTACAAGTTTCCAGTATTGGGACTTAAGGAACTTGGTTACAAACATTTATTTTATTATTATGTTGCATAAAGAATTGATGAACAACCTATGTGGAATTCAATACCCAGAACCTTCTAGTTTCATGTTAGAGATACTTTCAGTGAGAGAGATTGCAAGAAGAGTAGAAAGAAAAATATGGCAACATTGATGCTGCGGATTGTAACATTTCAAAGAAATAAATGTCGCACAATGTGACCATTTTGTGGACGTAACCCATGGACTGGGTGAACCATGTACATTGGCATCTCTCTTTTGTTGTATCATTATTGTTTATCATCCATTTTATTGTTTTTCAATTTTATATTGATGTTGATTGGTGTAGGATTTTCCATGAAATAGTATCTTATCTGTTGTAATTGATTAAAATAAAGAATGATCATTTTTATGCATTATGAGAAAGCTTGTGTACTCAATTAATAAAATGATGGATATTGGGTTTTAAAATCCTTTATGAATTTTGCACAAAGCACACGTTATAAGAATAAAGAATTATGGAAATCAACTCCCACAATAAGTATACCTTTTTCCTTCCTATGTTGGAACTTAAAACTGAATGTTTGGGGATACGATTAAATTGTAATTCCATGTGAATTTTCATTCTATTCTGTTCGAGTTAAATAGATTGGAACATAGTGCTTAAATGTTTCCTTTAGTGGAGATAAGTACGGTTAAAATTTTCACGTACAGAAGCAATCCTCTTATCAGTTTCTTAGTTACCAAATAAACTCCTACATGGGCTCGAATACTTATTAAAGAATGGCCTCGTATATGAGAAGTGTTTTACATATTTTACATATGGTATAGTTACAATGATCAAATTTAAGACACTTGATTTATGATGCTACAAAATTATTTATAAGGTGTTTTAGTCTTATATTATCATTCTTAATCATAAAGAATAAATGTTCATAATTAGTCGTTAAAAGAAGATTTTTTTGTTCTTGTTGAAATTGGTATGTGACAACTACATTGATAATGTTCCATTAAAAATGTCATTTACAACTCTTTAATCCTTTACACTTCTAAGTACAACCACAAATTATCTACGCTTCATAGTCAAGTTGTTGATTGTCTCCATAGTATACCTTTGTATCTACTACTTTGCTATTAGAAGAAAAAGATTAAAAAAACATTAATTAACTTTTTAAAAATGTTGTCTAGATAAGTCCCCTTAAAAAATTAAATTTATGTTTTTTGACATTTAAAAGACAAATTCAAAACTTCCTTATTAATATTTGAAAATAAGAATTTCAAATTTTAAAATTAGTCATTTATATGAGGGTAAAACATTGATATATTTGGAGTCATTCACTTTGATATTATGATATTAGATATTTATTTTATATATTGTAAAATTATTATCAAATTGGTGTAGTATATATTCTAATTGAAACTTTCAAATTATAGTATCAAAAATGTAATTTTGTTTCATATAAATTTATTTGACTGTATTTTTATTTCACTTTATTTAATATAAGATTTTCTATCCCATTAAAAAAGAACTAATATATATCTTCTTTGTTTCATTTCCTTCCATACATTGAGTCAAAAGGACTTGCTTTCAAAGAAGAGTGATGACCATCATTATAAGAAGATTCCACAAGATGCAAATAATTATCCCATTTAGTAGGATGATCCATTATACATTCTTAACATGTCTTCAATAACCTCATTAACCCTTTATGTATGTCCATTTGTTTGAGGATGATGTGAAGTAATCATATTCAAATATGTTCCAAAACCTTTAAACAAACATTTCCAAAAATGACCTATGAATTTTGAATCCATGTCTCACACAATTAAAATACCATGCATTCTAGCTACCTATTTCATATAAATATATACTATTTATGTTTCTTTATGTGTAGTCTTAATTGGTATAAAGTGAGATGTTTTCATGAATTTGTCTACCAGGACCATAATAACATCATGTTGTGACCTTTTCTTATGTAATTTAATTATTAAATCCATACTCACTAAATCCCATTTCTATTATGGTATGTGTAAAGGTTGTAACAAACCTGTTGGGTGTATATATTCAAATTTTACTTTCTGTCATTCTAATCATCTATGTATGTAATTTGCAATTTCATTTTTTATTTCTCGCCAATAATCATCCTTCTTAACTCTTGTTATTGTCTTTTGTAAATCATAGTGACTTGCATACGATACATCATGCATTTCTTTTAAAACCAATTTCTTTACATTTTCTGAGTTAGAAACGTAAACCTTGTTCTTATACTTAAGTATTCCATCTTCCAATTTATAGTTTTGAAACTTATATGTTGTTCCCTATTGCCGCAAACATGCTTCTACCTATTGAAACAATTCATTTTTATTGTTTGTCTCTTTTATTCTATCCTATAAACTTGAAGTGCTAGTAGTGATAGTTACGTGCATCACATGCATTTTCCTATTAAGTTCATCTGCCACTTTATTTTCTTTCCCTTTTATGAGTTTAATGTCAAAATCATATTCACATAGTAGTTCCATGCATATTCTTTGTATTGCATTTAGATTAGGTTTTTTGAACATGAAGCATCTTCTTAATTCAATTTTCCTTCCCATTAAGTAGTGTCTCAATACCTTTAAAGCATGTACTACTGCTGCTAATTCCAAGTAATGAGTAGCATATTTCTGTTCATGTTAATTTAACTTCCTACAGTCATAGCAAATAACATGTCAATTTTGAATCAACATGCCACCTATGCCTTGTTGATATGCATTTGTACATACCACAAATTTCATTTGAATTCACAATTTTCAAAACTGGTGCACTAGTCAGCATCTCTTTAAGCTTCTAAAAACTTGTTTCACATTTAAATGTCCAATCAAACTTCATACCTTTCTTTTGTAAAGAATTTATTGGACATGCAATCTTAGGCTTGTCTTCATACTCTTAGAAAAACGCCTTTCTCTCTAATTTTTCCTCCTCATTGGGTGAATCCTTCCAATGGATGAAGTACTCATGTATTAGGTTTTTGTTGTTTCAAGCCACTCTTTGATCAAATACATTCTAAACTCTATGGCTGGGTCAATATAACATGGTATTTTATTACTAGAATCCTCTTCATTGAATTTGCACATATATCAATGTCTAACATGAAACATTGAGTGCAAGGAAGCCACTATGCAGCCTCTCCCATTGTAATGTCCCCATAAATTGAAAAAACAAATTATAGGCTAATCAAAACTACCCGAAGGGGATCATTATTACTCTTGTGGAATTACATGCGCTACTTAAACTTTTAATCTCTTTAGAAACTGCTCATACTGTCTTGCTAACCTCTTATCCATTAAGTGATTATTAGTTCGTTTACTTCCTATGTCTTAATTATGTTATTTAAACTATTTGTGCATCTTAGTTATTGCTATTGGTGAATTAATGAATTGTATAGTTCATTGTTTTACTACTGTACACGTGTACTCTATTTATTTAAATATAAACTAACTTAACTTTGTTGATGGGAATAAAGTGGTGGAGTGGCGAGACTTGTTCTCCCATGACGATTTCAGAGGTAACGTATTACTTGGTTATGCACTCTTACTTAGTTCAATCGAACTAAGGCACCTTTATATTTTACCTATGCAATTCATTACTTTGCGATGGGATCGGGTTTAAAGTGTGTTTGACTGTCTCGATCCTAGAGGACCCGTTGTTAGTTGTTATGCTGCTTGTTGACTTGGATTTATAACTTGGTAAGTGTCGTTATTGTCAATTTAACTATTACTGCTAAATTTCCTGTACATTGATTATTCTTCATTATGGTTTTAAAATCGTCATTCTAGATGTCATTAATATCTTTTTCATGCTATGTATATTTTTAATATACTGTTTAACATCTCTTATGTTCTTTTATTGGTAGGTTATTATGTTGGTTTGAAGGGCAGACCTTTCGATTTTTATAGTCATAGAGGTTATCATGGCATACTTTGTATGCCATGAAATTTAAGCCTAAACACCTTGTTACTGAAATAATTAAAACCCTAATCTCTAAACCTATGGACATATGAAATATTGAAATGCTATCGTAAGCAAACTTTGTAATAAGGTAATGTGTGATAGCGTTTGGGTGGTGTTATATCATATTGTATAACCATACCATAGTAGGGTTTAAATATTTTAGCATGGTGACTAAAATCTCATGATATTGCAACATCGTTGAACAATGGAGAGTGGGTTTGGAAAAATCAAAATGGTTACCAGCTGGTGTATTTATCATTCCTCAAATTTATGGAAACCCCAAAGCTTAGGGCTTGTCTCACGATTCAATTTGATCATTTTGCTATGGTCTATGGGGAAAAGGGGGTCTTGGCTTTGTGCTACGAAGGAGATGAATGTAATATTCCTTTGTCTCGTGTCTTCATTCTATTCTTGGTTTTGTGGATATTTCATAATTTACTACTAAACTATGTCATGTTGTTTTGTGGTTTCAAGTAGCAGGAAAACGATGGTGGGATGGCTCCACTTCATTGTAACTCGAATGCATTGCAAATGAGGCAAAGGTAAGCTTGCAAATAAAACGTATGCTTGTCACATTTCAACCTTGTGGGGAGAGCTATGTTTCCACCGATTGTTGGTTGGGGTTTTATGCTGTAGCGATTTCGATTTCTGTGTTTGGGCTTATGATTACAGACTTGGTTTTTTTTTTTAGAATTGAGGCGTTATGCCATAAATGAATTAGAAGGCCATTCGGCTCTGTCTAGTTTCAATTTTAGTTATGTATATCATTATTTTATTTTCTTTTGGGCTTTATAGCCATGGGCTGCACCATTGCTTGCAATGGTGCCATAGCCCATTGGCAACCCTGTGTAAACCTCATTCTCGACCTTTAATGGTGACTGTGTATCAGACTTGGGATCTTTGTGTAATAAGATGTATGTATGGTTATCCTTGATACATTGTGTACATGATTTCCTTTTGCGTTTTATTTAGCTCTATATTTAAATGGGGATTGGGGTTTTGAAATTAGAGGCTTTCACCTACTCAATTACTCTGTGTGTAAAGCCATTGATTAGCTTAGATAATGTAATTAATTGGATAGAGTGGGTAAGGCCATCCCGTAAATGGGATGAGCCTCTGCCACAGTGCTATGATGGCTTGTATTTTATTGTTTATGGTATTCGGCTCTTATTTAAAATGGTTTATGCAAAACCATTGGGTTGGAAGCAAACAAACTTTAGAGATCGAAACCTAGCTATACAGAGGCTATGATAATATTTACCTTCCTAGGAAGTATTGAAGAGAATAAAAATCCTAGCAAAATCTAGAAAGAACATCAATTACCTAGTGTTAGTAAATCCCTTGGAAACATTCAACTAATATATTCAATATATAAATCTTGAAAATAGCATTGACAGTCTAGGGTTAGATTTTAAGAAATGTAACCTTAGGAGACATGGACAAAACCAATCAATTCTAGGGTTAATCATATATATAAAAGATTTTACATAAAGCAGCCAACATTTACCCTAGAAATGAACTTTGAGATACTAAGAACTCATACATGTAATTTATCTTCCTGAAGCTCCTTTAATGGCTGAACCTACACACGTTTTGAATAACTAACATTATTAATTTAAGATAGATCTCACCTCTAATTTTGATGACCAAATCACTTGGGAACTACAACTTTCCTCCCAACCATGACCCAGAACCATTCCTGGTTCTAATCTGGATCCCCCCAAGATCGACTCCAACATGTAAGTAGGTTAGAGCTCCTAAGGTAGGGTTTCCTAACTGGTATTCATTTCTCAATTAGTCCTCTTTTCCTTGTAGGATAAAGTTCTCCAAGAAAACACTTGAGAGCAAAAGACGGCAGAATAATAATTCTCCAAGAGAAGAATCAGAACCCCCAGGCCACTGCTTGTCTTGAGTCTTTATAGACAGATTTTTCAGTCAAAGGGGTAGTTAAATAAAGAAATCATTGATTTCTTGATTTAACCCTTTTTAATTTACTAGGGTAATTTACAATTCTTAACCTAGTAACTTTTAACTAGTTCCTAGTTAGTCTTTCATAGATATTTCACTATTTATTAATTCTTTAATAATAAATAATAATTGGTGGAGCTTCTCTTCTTTCTTTATTCAATTATATAATTAATCATAATTAATTATTTATATATACTATGTATAAAATACATAGTCTTAAAATACTTGTTAACATTTGTCTTTGGGCATTATATATCATGATTCCTAGACTTAACGACACTTCTTTATGAAGGTCAAGTAGATAGATGGCTTAGGTTTACTAGGCTAGGCAACTCTAAAAATCCTTGCATGGTGGATTTCCCTCATATAACGTGGTAGTTCTTCAGTACTTTGATGAGAATACAGAAATTTGAAATTTCATTTAATCTCTTATAAATAAGTATGATGATAACCAATATTTTTCTCGAGTCATTTTCGCTCGGAAGTTATTAAATTCTTCTCAGTAACCCCCAGTGCCTACCAGAGTTGATATTCAATGCCTATAGCAGGGAGTTACAAACATTCAAGAAATTTTGAGGTCTAAAATGGGCCTCGTAAGGAAAATAATAAAATAATAGTTAAAATAATAAATAATATTTATTAATTTTGGAGGAAGAAAGAAAAAAACAACTTTTTTTTGTTCATATTTTTGACATATCTCCCTGTGTTTTTACTCAAATTTCGATCAAGAGAGCTCATTGGATGCAGAATTTGATTATGCATCCAGCGAGCACCTACATTGCATACTTTTGACATACTCCACTACCCCCAAAATAAGAAATACCTGAAAAATGTGATGATGATGTCATCATCACATTTTTTTAGGTATTTGTTGTTTTTGGGGTGGCGGGATTAGTCAAAAGTATGCAATGTGGGTACTCATTGGATGAAGAATCAAATTCCACATCCAATGAGCTCTCTTGATTGAAATCTGAGTACCAACACATGGAGATATGTCGAAAATACAAACAAAAAAATTAGTTATATGCAAACTCTGCAAGGTGTAGATAATCCTCCCACTTGGTGGGGTTATTCAAGGCATACATTTGAAGCATGTATTCAACAATTTGGTTTACTCTTTGAGTCTACCCATCCGTCTGCGGGTGATATCAGTGCTAAAGTTTAGCTACATCTCTAATCCAGAGAATAAACATCTCCTATATTTTCCTGTAAACTTAACATCTCAATCTGAGATAATTACTTTCGGTATCCCATGTAATCTAAATATCTCTTTTAGGAAGATATTGACAATGTTTACGAACTTGTAGGTCGATTTCATGGGGATGAAGTGTGATTCCTTTGACAGCTTGTTAATGACTATGAAGATGGAATCATTTTGCTTCTTGCTTCTCAATAACACAGTAATAAAATCCATACTGATGACCTCCCACTTCCATTCTAGAATAGGCAATGGCTGTAGCAATCCTGAAGGATGCTGGTGCTCAGATTCAACTAACTGGCATTCCTGACATTTTGCAATAAACATTGCAATGTTGGCCTTTAACTTAGGCCAGAAAAAAGTGTCTCTTGACGACAGATATCATATTTTGATATCCTCGATGCCCTGAATAGGATTCTCTATGAAATTCTATGAGGATGTTGGACTGAATGTCCCCTCCATCTATAACATACAATCTATCCTTAGACCATAGTAGTCTGGAGTCATCCACGTTGTATTCCTTCTGTTGTTCAAACAACTGGTCCTCTTGTACCTTCTTAAGTATTTCCACATATAACGGGTCAACCTTGTTTGACTCAAGGTCACCTCATATATCTTATGATTTCATTGAATCAAATAATTAACAACATTGCTCTCTTTGCCCTTAATGTGCTTTAGTTCAAAATGATACTCACTCAGGAAATCTAACCATCTAGATTTCCTTGCATTCAAATTGATTTGATTGAATAAATATTTTAGACTCATATTGTCAGTCTTTAGAAGGAACTTCCTCCCCATGAGGTATTGCCTCCACATCTTAAGAGAGTGGATAGTGGCTGCTAGCTCAAGATCATGCGTGGGATAATTTTGCTCATGCTCTTTCAACTTCCACGATTCATAACAGATCACATGATCATCCTGCAAGAGGACTTTTCCAAGTCCTTCCTTTATTGCATCCATGCAAACAATGAAATCCCCATCGGGATCCGCAATCCGCAACACTGGCGCGGTCATCAAAAGCTTCTTAAGCTTCTAAAAACTTTCTTCATATTTGTCAGTCCATAAGAACTTGTTTTCTTTCTTCTACAATGCCATCACGGGGTAAGTGATTCTCGAGAAGTTCTCAATGAAATTTCAATAATACCTAGCTAAACCCAAGAAGGACCTAAAGTTAGTGACACTAGTCGTGGTAGGCCAATCCTTTATGGCTTGAATCTTTTATGGGTCCACAACTACTCCTGCCTCAGAGATGATGTGACCTAGGTACTATATTTTTGGTTTGTAAAACTTACATTTACTAAACTTAGGGTAGAGCTGGTGTTCTCTCAACACTTGAAGTACTATGCAAAGGTGTTCCTTGTGCTCCTCTTTATTATTCGAATAAACCAGAATGTCGTCAATAAAGACTATTAGAAACATATCCAGATATTTACTGAATATGATGTTCATCATACACATGAAGTTTGTGGGTGCATTGGTCAACCCGAATGACATCACTACAAACGCTTAGTTCCTGTACCTCGTACGAAAGGAGGTATTTGGAATATCTTAGTCTCAGATCCATACATGATGGTATGCAGATCGTAGGTCAATATTTGAAAATATTTTGGCTTTTTCGACCTGGTAAAAAAATCATCAATCCTAGGGAGAAGGTAACAGTTCTTTATAGTCATTTTGTTCAACTCATGGTAATCAATGCACATTTGCATTGTACCTTCCTTCTTCTTTACAAAAAAAATTGGTGCTCCCCAAGAGGACACACTAGGTCAAATGTACCCTTTCTCTATCAACTCCTGCAGCTGTAGTTTGAGTTCCACCAATTATGTGTACTCATGTAGTAAGGGGATTTGGAGGCCAAAACTGATCCTCGGGTCAGTTCATTGGAAAAGTCTAGGTCTTGTTTTGGAGGTAATCCATGGATTTCCTCAAGAAACACATCCTTGAATTCATCAAGAATAGGGAATTCTTCTATGTGTTGTTCTCTATCTGACTCTATGTCTTGGATGTTCATTGCAAACAACTTGCATCCCTTCCTACCACACTTATTCACTTGTAAGGCAAATATTTGTCTTACAGAAACTTTCTTTGGGATTCCTTGAACCTTTACTTGGTTTCCTTGGCTATCAATACACAAGATAGACTTGTGCAGACAATCGAGCATGACATGGTGTTGTTCCAACTAATCTATGCTGATAAGAATATAATACGATCCTAAATGTAGGATGTTTAGGTTTACCTTAGTAAGGAAACCATTCAGGTTTACTTGACATTATTTAACAATTTCTGAAATCTTCCATTTCATACTGGTGGCTAACTATACCAGCCAAGGTTTAACATGCATTACTTTTCCTAACTTGCATAAATCCACAATCTTAGGTGCAACATAGCTCCGGCAAACACCGGGATCAATAAGTATTGAAACAGAGGTGTTCAAGATCTTACCTTCAATCTCGACCATGGTATTTTGATGGTCCACCTGTCAGCCATCTAATGCTGCATAGATTCGTGGGGTTCCTGCTATATCCTCAATGGTAGGTTCTTCTTGCAAGCTATGCAAGACTCCGTTGTTCTTGTTCTTACAATATCGGGAATAATGAGGCCCACTGCATTTCCAGCATTTGATTTGTAGCGGGGTAGCATTGTCTCCACTTTCTACTAGTTTGTTAAAATTACCAGCTGGTACATAAGGCTTAATACCAGGTTTACTAAAGTTCTTGTGCGCTTGAAAGCTATTATTCTGCTTTCGGTATGGTTATCACTACTACATTTCGATCCAAAATCCGATGGAAAAACTCGATGGCACGTGGATTTCTCTTTTTAAACTTACCAAAAATCACAAGGATAATTTTTTTTTTGTAAATGTGGCCACAAGCGTCATTGAAGCGACGACTATTCTCATAATCGTCGCATAACCGTCGGTTAAGCAACGACGCCTTTAGTTGGTCTGTGGATTTTTGGTTTTGAAGTGATGATGTGGTTGAGGAAGAAGTGGGTGGTCGTAAATGAAGTGTTGACAAATGTTAACATTGCTTAAACCATTTGATAAATTAGGTAACGACGAATAATCTACTTGTGGTCACAATTGGATATAGGGTGACATTCTATAACATTGATCCCTTAGTTGCAAAAAATGTTAATAATGATAATGGGATATGGAGGAGTAGATTGTGCTTAGGTTTTAGGGGTGAGAATTTGACAATTCTTGCATCGATTAATATCATAAATGTAGTGATGTGAAAAGAAAGCCAACAAATATCCCACATAAAGGATCTTTTGGGTGATGGCCATTCTTGATAAATGGTCATTGTAAGCATCCCATGGAATCTATTGAGAACTTGTTTGACCTCTTTCTGAGTTAGAAATTGACATACTATGATGTCAACTCCTCATTGATACATGTTTCCTTTAAAGAGGAGGTAACAAGGACACCAATGATGAATGTCTTGATGGTTATCTTGAGAGAGATGTGGATCAAAGCTCAGTGTGCAAAGGTAGTTCAAGATAATGTCATAACATGGGTTGTTTGATGCTATAAAAAAAATATGCTTGTCACGAGCAATACTATTAAGTGGTCATTGGATTACATGGGTAGGGAAGTCAGTGATGAAATCGATGAGGGACAAAGCTTTCTTATTTTTACATGTATAAAATTTAAGGTCAAATTCTTGGAGAAAGGATATCCAATGAGAAAATTTTCCTTTAATGAGCTAACATCCCAAGATACACTTCATGCGATTTGAATTGGTCATGATATTGATGTGGTGAAGAATGATATAGTAGTGGATATTATGTATTGAATGAGCCATGATCAATGCCATCTTCTTTTCATGCTTTTTATTTTTATTCTAGTCCTCCAATAATTTCTTGTGATAATAAAATACATGCTTGCAATCATCCTCCCTATATTAAATTAACAAATTAATTAAATTTGTAACTAAGCCTGTTTGACATAACTTGGTAATCCACCCAAAATAGTGAATATCCCATTCATATGAGACATGTTAACACTCTTTATAATGTAACACCCATAATATTTTTTTATGCTACTCCCACTATTACCATAATTTTTAGATACCAGACCTCCACCTTGAGTTTCATCATATCATCGATAATTACATAAAAAGTAAAGTGATGTTTCATCTAAGTTAATGCCATAAAAGATAAAGTAATGTTTCAACTAAGCTACCCATCCTAACGATTTAAAACCATCAAAACTTAATCCACTTCAAAATTAAAACATAAATGAACTTAAATCCATCTTAATCATATATTATCCCATAAACATCCCATTTTTCATAACAAAAGCAAATAATATATACAGATGAAGGCACGAACACGAATCTCGTTCCTAAATAGCCCTCAAGCTTTATATGTTTATATAGTTGTCCATATAAATGGAATAAAATTATCTAAATCTTGTCGAAACACAAACCACCTGACTCCTGCCATCTTATCCCTTTTACACCTTATCCTCTCAGTGTCGCGGTATGAAGGTGTGTGTTTTATGAGCTTTGGAGATGATTTTCAAAGGCATAGTCATATTTGGACTGTGTATTTTTGGTTTTGAAGTTTTTAGGTAAAAGTGAAATTGATGAGAATTAGACACTATCCGATGAAATTATAGGATCCTTTTGAATTTTTAGAATTTTTGCAAGGTTTTAGAGCAGGTTTTTTTGAGGTTTTTGTGAAGATGGCAGCTTCATGATTTTCAATGGCGACTACCCAAGTGCTCCCTTCATTAGAAGCAACAACAGTAATAGCTTTCGAAGGAGGTTCAGCATGTGTGAAGGATCATTAGAGAGAATTTGAGGTCAAAAATGGGCCTCAAAAGGACCAAAATGTACTATAAAAATCAACCAATTACATTCTAGTAGATGGCATCATCCCCCATGGTTGAGGTGGCATTGCATGAGTTAAGAATGCTTATTTGTCACATTTTCTATGGTTGATGAAAACCCATAGTTAACCAAGGTAGTGGTACAAGTACTTTTAAGTCATAAAGTGAAGTACTCATAATGGAAGTCATTTCACACTTTGTCATAAAATAATATTATTTTTATTTTCAAGTAAAGTACTCACAATTCACTTTCTCATAAAATAATATTATTGTCATTTTCAAGTAAAGTACTCATAATTCATAAAAATGTCTTTTCACATTTTTTTATAAAATAATATATTGTCATTTTCATGTTTTTTTGAGTTTAAATTATATATTCACTCAATTGTATTTAATATCATAATGTCAAACTAATATATATATAATATAATCTTGTACTTTCAAAATAAATTAAATTTATGAATGATATTTATATGAAAAAAATATGTTAGTTATGCATATAAATTAAATTCATTTTTGTTTAATTTTATTTATAAGTTCAAGACAAAAAAATGCTAAAGGACAATAAATTTTTGGGAATTTACAATGAATCTTAGTCACATCATTATAGAGTTATTTTATTAATTTTATTTATAGTCAATTTAAAAGAGTAACTCAACCATGGTTATTTATATTGTGCATAAAAAGTAGTGTAGGAGGTGAGTTGTCATATATACCTACATCATAAAACCCCTAACTCATAATATTTTAATATATCTTATATTTTTGTAGTACATTTCTTAGGAGGCCCATTTTTGACCTCAAATTCTCTCTAATGCCTTGTTCAAGGCTTCCTATGATGGCCTTGTTAACAACTGCCCCTTGTCATTTAGGGATATCCCATGCCCGCCATGGGATTTCTTGTTTGACCCTTATTTTGGGCAGGAGGTGGGTCCTAATAATTAGATCATTGGCACAGGATTCACCAGTGGCGGCAGAAGTGGTAGAGCATGCACAAGATATTCCTTTGGTGCAAGCAGAAGAAGAAGTGGAGGATCCCCCCCTTGCATCAAGAGTTTCATAAGGAAAAGAATAGGAAGATCAATTGGGGGAAATTCAAGCGGTTCAGGAGGAAGAATCAGATGTAGAAATTGGTACAGAGAGCAAAGCAGAGCAAGAGACAGTTGAATACTAGGACTATCCTCCTCTTTTTGAGGGCACTAAACTATATGTGGGTAATATCCCCTTTGACGTTGATAGTGAAGGGCTTTCCAAAATGTTCGATGAGAGTGGGGTTGTCGAGATGGTAGAGGTATTATCTAGTTACCTTTTCATTATTACAAATTTGGGTTTTGGAATGTATGTTCCTTTGTGTGTCTGTCAAGTGTTTTAATGCCTAATTTGAGTTGGCGAATATCAGGGATCGAAAATAACACAATGCTTATTAGACATCTTTGTTTTTACTATGCTTTGGGAGGTCTAGACTAACCACCTGTGAATTTTCAAGCAGCTTATGGTTTTCTTACAATCCTCAAGAGAGAGTATGTGGATTAGAAAACCAGGCTAGGAAGACTGTGAATTAGCCCTTTTTATTGGTCCACCTATGACATCAGAGTCACTCTTCTGTGTAAATGAAATTATTTTTTTCAAAACTGATTCTTAGAATTAAGAATATGAACATCTCCCACACAAAGACTTTGCTATGCTTGCATAGCGAATTAACCCCTAAATGCAACCACCTACGGCTTCAGTGCTTATGTTGTGTGTTAAAATCAAATTTCTCATTTCAATTGGAAATCATGACAACCCAACCCTTTGACATTTTTTTCAAAATAAACACCGTGCTCATTTGGCATCAATATTTTATCAGTGCCTTTGGGGGTCTACTCTGGTCACATCTAACTTTTCAATCATCATGGTCTAGCTGCTGATGATTTTTCTCATAACAAATCTCTTTGCGTATGAAGGGGACAAAATACTAGGATTAGAAAAACTAGTTTAGGCAGACTTGGTGAATTAGTCCTTCATTGATTTGCCTAAGGCATTAGAGTCATTTCTCTATATAAATGAAATCATTTATTTTCAAAATATGTTGTTCATATTTAGAATATGAACATCCCCACACAAATTCTTAGGCAATGCTTTCTTAGTGAATTAGGCCTTAAATGCATTTACCTATTGTTTGTTTCAGGGCCTTTGTTGTGTGTGTCAATGAAATTTATCGGTTCAATTGGAAATCATGACAATCGCCTCACAAATTTCTCAAAATAACCCTATTCTTATTAGGCATATACATTCTCATCATTCCTTTTGGAGGTCCACATTGGCCACTTGTGAATTTTCAATTATCATGGTCTAGCTGCTCATGATTTTCCTCATAGCAATTCTGTGTGTGTGAGTGAGATAATATACTAGGATTAAAAGAAAAATAGGCTAGGCATACTTGGTGAAATCCTATTGCATAAAAGTCATTGCTCTGCCTAATGAAATCGCTTATTTTCAAAAAAAAATTCTTATAATTAGAAAATGAACCTGACAAAAACTATTAGGCAATGTGTGCATAGTGAATTAGCCCTTGAATGCATCCAGCTATGGTTTCAGAGGCTGTGTTGTGTGTGTTAATAAAAATGCATCCGCTTACGGTTTCATAGCCAATGTTGTGATAAGATAATTGTATTAATGTTCACTGAATGACCACAAAAGTAGGTCATTGAGACTAGAGGATACAATGATACATCCAGTAAGGGTGGGAGTGTGAAAGCATCTCCTGCAGAATGATGAAAGCAATTGGAAATGACAACGGTCTGGAAAATTGATTTGCAATAGAGTTCATATATTGATTTGCAATAGGATTCAAATGCGCAATCAAAGTTGAACCATCATGATAAGAGAGGAAAAGTAATCTGTAGGCTGATGTGAAACACAAAGATATATTTTTTGACTGCACATCTCTACCGTGGAGATGGATAGTCTCTTCCAAAACTTGAGCTCCAATATAACCCTCTACTTCTATTTGTTGCCTATACAACATGCCATGTTGTGATAGTACAAAAAGAACTAGCTGACCACGTAAGATGGGTACTAATACTGCATCAATAATTGAATCTTCTAATAACGTAAAATAATGCATAGGGCTAATGTTATCTTGGGACAGGTCATAAATCTTCACAAACTTGTTGGTCACCACCATGATTTGAACCTGAGAACCAGGAAGCCAGGCTATTTGTCGAATGTAAGCACCTTGCAAAGCAAGCTCAATTGCAAGACGGTCTGTTATTTCATCTCAAGAATTGACAATGAGAACTTGGCCTTCCTCATACCATGGAGATGGATAGTCTCTGCATCTAAAATTGTTACTTTGTCACCTTCTCCTCCTACAAGCCTGCCTCTGCTATTTATAGTAAGAAGAGATTTGACGATAGATCCACTTGAAATATGGGATTTAAGTTCCCTTGCATTAGAATATTATGTTTTAATCTTCATGTCCAAAGATCCACTTTTATATGCCTTTCTTAATTGCAAAAGATCTGAATTGTAGGATAAAACCTTGTCATCACCCAGAACTATCCTCTCATCCTTTGACAATACTGAATGACTAGCCTCGTTAATACCAGGAAGAAGTTGTCTACATAACCTCAAAACTTGGCCTCCAATATCCATATCCATAAAAAGTGATAGCAACCCATCCTCTTCCTCTTTGGGGATATATAACTTGAAAGTCTTCTCATTCTCCATGCAACCTTCATCCTCAAGATCATAGTCACTGTCAAATGGATGAAGATGATCCCTCTCATCTGAGAGAGGCAAGAATGGATCAACGCCGCTAGCCCCCCTCAATGATGTAGTGCTGGAAGAAACATATTTTCGAGGCTTCAAGAAGAGGCAGCTTGTCCCTCTTACCCCTCCTGCTCCAGAATCACAAAATAAATGGCTTAAACAAGAGTAAACAACTCTGTGACTCCTGTGGCACACCTTGGCACAAATAGAACAACACCCTTTAGAAACATTCAGATCACAAGTGTAGCAGAAGTACCAATGTTGTTCCATAAAGTTGCTTCCACTAGTGGTGAATGTACAAACTTTTGATGCAGGTGACCGTTCATTGTTACTCTCATCATCATCTTCTTTATCCATACTAGCCAGTTCTCCATTATATGTGCCATCATCCTCATCATCATCTGCTGATGTGGCATCACACTCAATCGCACTAGAATGGACTCCCTGATTGACTGGATTAACCAAAGCCTCCGATTTCTTTCTAGGAACATTAGGCTTCGACTTACAGCTAGCAGAATCATTGTTAGAACTAGTGTTTGACCAAGGCTTCTCTATTAATTTTTCAGAAACATGGTTTTTAGCACCATACAAACCCAGTGCAGAAACCAGAAAACCAAAGACAAACTTCAAACCCTCCAGATGGGTTTCATCGGTAGACAACTTGACCACCATATCAATTTCCCTCTTGATAATAGGCTTTATTGTGGACTCACCATTTTCCAACTGAACTACAAAATTGAAGTATGCTTTCGCAGTAGGAACATCAAATGAATGGAATTCCTTCTCTAGACCCACAAGCAATGCATCAAGAATGTGATCACAAAGTTCTCTTGATTTTGAATCAGATGAAGGTGACACCAGAGCATTGATGAAAGCAATAGCTGAATCTCTTACTGATTTAGAGACTCCTGTTGGAAAATTACCTAAAGCTGATTGAGTAGTATATCCTAGCAGCATTTTTTTCAGCCATTAAGCCAAAGAAGATGAATCCATCAATAAGAAATTTTCTTGCAAGGTGTGTTTCAAGTTAATATAACTCGGATCACCTGTTAAAAGATTAACAAACAGCTGTAGCACCTTCATATTCACTCACTCATTATGGAATCCATCCAAAGCATCAATTAAAGGAAAAAAGTTACCATTGCCTCCAAGAAATTCCCAGAACTTGTTGGATTGGTTCAACATCAATGAGTCCTCAGTGTTCCCCAAATAAAACTTAAGCAAAATGACTTTACTAGGATCCATTCTCAGGCATTCCACCATATCAATTGCACTTGTAAGTAGATTCTCTTTAATAGATAAGTTAACCTCCTTGCTTGAGTTCATTTATTTTACCACGCTTTCCATGTTCTTCAACAAAAATAGATCACTATACATACATCTCTCTTCTATAGAGGGAATTAAATTATTGAACAGGATTCTACATTTATCATGTATACCCTCAAATAGCCTGTCAAACTTTATGGTCATTATGACCTCAAGCAAACTATTGAAAACTGCTACATCAACTTCAATTCCCCCTAATGTATCTCTTGCTCTGAAAAATTGCTCAATTGTATACAAAAATACCTCAGCAGAGAGGGTAGAAGAGACCATAGCTGCACTCCTTGGATGAACATGTGATGAGAAACCATGCAACAAGGAGCTCAGAAAATTTTTTTCCAGGTTCCCTGTGTTTTCTTTGCTCACAATTCCTCTAAACTTTGTCAGAGTTCCAAGTACAAACTCTATAAGCTTAAAGCTAGCTCCTAGCTTCCCCAACAACTCTTCCTACTTTGAGTTGTCATAACCTGCTTGAAGTAGCAAATTTAGTGAAAACAATGCATCATCTTCACATTCTTTTTCATCAAGAACAAAAAGCACATATTTTCGCGGTGCCCCGACATGCATGCTCAAAAGGGATGTCAATATTTTCAGCAAAACTCTTGATTTCCCATCCTTCAATACACAAAAAACTAACTGTGCACAAAGTGTGAGTAATGAAGTATCTTTAGATGTCTGCTCTATCCAAAATGTGTCCTCTCTTGAAACTGGGATCTTTCTCAGAGACACTTTCCATAGACCTGCCTGGAGCAATGATAAAATTAAAGACAACCATGCACTATGCCTTAAGAATAACCAACCCCTTTCCTTCACACTATGCTCTTTGTATAATGTTTGAAGTTGAGAGAGTATATCTAGAATGATATTTTCCAGCTGTGATAGCTCCCCTGTGTGGCAAAAATGAACGTTATGGGACAAAATTCTGCTAAAACTTATGAAGTATTCAATTTCAAGCAACTTGTCTCTACCCAATTCAGGACTCCATGGAAAAGCACCAGCTTCCTTAACATCAATATCTGATAGAGTGATCTAGCCAAGTACAAAACAATATCTTTCAATTATAAGCTCATGCACTTGGGAAGCTTCCCTATTCTACCACACTTCCAAAATGCGACAAACAACAGAATATAGATCAGACCAATTTAAACCCAGATCTTGAAGAACTTTGTGTTCTACAATACCCCAGTAATGAACCCCACTAACGTCAATCAGTTGGTGAAAGAGATCAGCCATTCCATGCTCTTCTGTGACTCCCTCATTCACATTTATAACACTTTGTACCACATGATATACCCATGATTCTAAATAGCCTGTTCCTGTGGGAAGCTAAAAAGTTCCTCCTTGTGTAATCTGTATTAACTTATTTCTTATATTGAACATCAACCAGGATGGGAAGGTTGTAAAGTGGAGAATCATGTGTCTAAGAATCAACATCAGTCTTGAAATTAGCAAATACCAGCAAACCAATTGTGTGCTGTTAAGTTCCACTGGAGGAGAACTTACATTGCTGAGGGTAGAAAAAATATTCTTTGCCATTTTGATTTTTTCAAATGCATTTGAAGAATGAAAAGCCATGAGAATAACTTCCAAATGAAATAGGAATGGAAGACTTCCACAAACTTCTTGGATATTTAAGCACCCTGAATATGTATCTTTCACTTTCTCAACAATAAAACCAGCGTAGCGTTTGCATATTTTGAGTCTTAAGGAGTCATCTCCCAAACTGGACCCTGTGGATGTCCTTATAATAAGAATGTGAGCTACAAGAACAAGAGCATCATTATTATAAGCAAACCTCCCATCCTCTACCTTAAGGACTCGATCTACTAGGTGTTCTTCAAGTTCAATGGATAAGGAACGCCTCATAACAAGTTCATGTAACAGGTTAAAGCATGCTTTGTGAAAATTTTCAAAGAAGTGTTTTTCATAGGACATATCTAAAACACCAGCCCCCTCCATTCTTTCATCAACTGAAAGCTGTGGCTGTAGCATTCGTGAAAGAGCACTGACATGTTCTTCATTAAGTTGGTGACAGGATTCTTTGTAAATAGAATAATGCCAATCTGGAGAAAAAATACACTCTTTAATAAAACTAAGCCCTTCAACAGCTCCTTGTAAAGGAATATTACTGGAGTCAGAAACACTATCATTTGCAGAGCAGGGCTATTCATGTCCATCAGAGATGACTACTTGCTTGCTAGCCTCTAAAAACAGATATCCAAAGAGAGCATCATCTTCATGCCCGCTCGCAGATTCTGCATCATTTACTCCCAGCCCATCCTTGCTAGGAGTTGGCCATGACTTTTCCCATATTTTCACATCATTTTCCTTTTTTTTTTTAAATTTCGTCTTGGTTTCTCATAACCTTGTTTTCTTCCTTTTTAATGTTTATGTGGGATTTTAAATTTAAAGGATTTCCAATGAATTTATTTTATCATTTTACGTGAATTTGTGATTAAGCATTATAAAAAGAACATATTTTCACTTATTTTTGAAATCTAGTTCAATTTACTAGTTGTTATAGGAATTGGACTAGTTCTTACATGAATTGGAATTTCTGTAACTGTGTAGTTTCTGGTCTCACTCCAAATTCGTGGGTCAAATTCGATTTTTCTCTTCACCCATTTTAATATTTTCTATGAATTTGGGATCATCATTCAAATATCTTGTATAAAGAAGAATCTTGGAGCTTTGGATAACATTTGTTGCCAAATATCTTTTATATATTATGAGCTAAATTCTAGTTGTTGATTTTTAGTAGATGGTTGTAACCACATGAGAGATTTGTGGATCTGGATTTATTGTTTGTTATTTTAGTTGCTAGGAAATTTCATGTCTAAAAAAGAGTTCCTTCTCTATTCCACAGGAGGACCCTTGGAACATATATCCAACTTATGATGGAATATAATATAACTTCTTGAGATTTTCTTCTGTGTAGTTTGTAATTTTCTAGTTTTTACTTAACTTAATTTTATGATGGTGGAGTTTAATTTGTTGTCATGAATTCTTAGGAGACAAAGCTCACTCCATGAAAATGGGTGTGTACTTCCATAAAAACAGGGTAAACATGGTATCATAATAATACGGCTTGATAATCTTATAAATAGAGTGACTTAGAACCCTATCGTGATTAAGGTCAATAAGAACCATAAAGCCCATTCCAAATATCAGTATTCAAGTGAATCAGTAGGAGTAGTAACAACATATGTATCACCCTTGAATCAATCATAGTGTCTAGTATAATTACCGCTGCTTATATGAACATATAATAAGCTAAGACCGGTATTAAATCTAACCTAATATGGAAAGAGCTAGTAAGGTAATATGAGTATTGTTACCATATGAAGTATTCCAATTCATTTGATTTTTGGAGACTCAAAGGTTATTATCTCTTGGCTCAACAGATCGGCGGCAGTTGATGTTCCTACTCTGATGCATTGGTGTAAATATATAAGAAATATGATTCAATTGGCCCCTCAAGTGATCTTCAAACACATTTTTTGTGAGCATAACTCTGTGGCAGACGGACTCTCAAAACAGGCCCTGAAAATTGACATGGGTCATGGATTCTTCACTAAAAATATGGATGGTATGGTCATAAATGATGGCCATTTTATACTTTTTTAGTTGTTGGGTCTCTTTTTTTTTTAACTTTCAGCATAGTATTGATATTAATGCTCTTATTTTGATTTGAGTCATCTCTGCTAGCAAGTTTTGCTCAGGATTATCTGATTATCGATCACTCTTGATATTCTTCTCAGCATATTCTGACCTGATTTTTCAGGGATGATGAGAAAAGTCTGCTATGATTAGACTTTTATACATATCATGGATGCAATAGTTAGTATGAGTACTTAGTTTACTGTGTGATGCATTGTTTTGCTGAAGTTTAGTTCAGTCACTATGATGCTATGTAAATGATGTCTTTTGATTCATTTGAATAACAAAGGCTGGTATTTTTTCCTCTGAAAAAAGAAGTATTCACACATCCTAGCAAAGGGTTATGATTGGGATAGAGTGTGATCTGCATAATATGGATCACATTAAACATTATAGTAATATAGGTAAGTTAAGCTTCTTAGATTACACTAAGTCGTTACTCTTCTTGCTTATGACAATACAGGAGGTAATACAAGATTGTTCTCAACTAAGCTTGTATCTATAGTTTCTAAAAATATATTTCTTTCTAGTCTCCCTTTCTTTAAAAAATAGAAATCCCCAAGTTGTTGTATTAAGCTGTAGTGTAAGAAAAAACAAATAGTTTATACTACTTGCATGGTGGTCTATACTTTTATTTGTTTTATGCAATTAAATTTCATAGTCAGTTTTTACATTGATACAAGTGTGGTGTGTTTCTTACTCTCAGTGCCATTTAGTTTTTATCAAAACTTTCCAGAACATAATGATGATTTATGGAAAGTGGGAAATTCTAGAATCATGCAAAGAGATAACTTAGTAATAGTAAGGTTCCACTAGCATGATCGGTGCCCAAGTACATTTCTAATCTCATCTTGCTTTCTCATAACCTTGTTTTATTTCATTTTAATGCTTATGTGGGATTTTGGGTTTAAATTTTTTCATGCATTTCTTTTAGTATTTTATGTGAATTTATGATTAAACATTAGAAAAAGAACATATTCTTACTTACCTTTGAAAACTAGTTCACTTTACTAGTTGTTATATGAATTGGACTAATTCTTATAGGAATTGGAATTCCTATAAATTTGTAGTAATTGGTCTTACTTCAAATTTGTAGATCAAATTTGAATTTTCTCTTCATCCATTAAAGATTTGATATGGATTTGGGATCATCATTCAAATGTCTCAAATAAAGAAGAATCTTGGAGCTTTGGATAAGATATGTTACCAAAGATCTTGGAGATATTATAAGCTAATTTATTGCTGCTACTTTTTAGCAAATGGTTGTAACCAAATGAGAGATTTGTGGTTTTGGATTTATTATTTGTTATTTTTGTTTATAGGCAAGTTCATGTGTAAAAAGGAGTTCCTTCTCCATTCTGTGGGAGTACTCTTGGAGCATATGTCCAAGTTATGATGGAATATAATAAAACGTGATATTTTCTTCTATATAGTTTGAAATTTTATAGTTTTTATTTATTTGTTACCATGAATTCTTAGGAGACAAACTCACTACATGAGAGCACGGTGTCCTTATTATGCCTTTAATTTTTTTATGCAATTGAATTTCATAGTTAGTTGTTACATTGATACAAGTGCACTGTTTTTTCTTCCCGCAATGTCATTTACTTTTTTATCATAACTTGTCAACAACAGAATGATGATTTATGGAAAGAGGGAAATTTTGAAATCATGCAAAGATATAACTTGGTGAGAACAAGGTCCCAATATCATGATAATTTCCCAAGTACATGGTCATTGCTAATAGTGGTTGAGTTAGGTTTGATTTTATTAAGCGTGTCTCCTTTATACAAGTGTTTTTTTTGTTGTAATGAGATAACTCAGAATGTTTAAAGTAGGTAAATACTACAAATGATCTAATTTTCCACATAATGTGTTAGGATTTCACAAGTTTACGTAATCTGGATTGATAATTAACTGTAACATACTTTCGACATTGATAAGTAAGACCCTAACAAACTCGTTTAAACTTTGAATTTTACATAGACTCCAACCGATCACTCTTCGATGATCCACAACTGCATGTCATATATTCTCTGTGTTTGTGCTAGAAATTGTTTCCAAGGCTATGAAGAAACAAGCCAACACAATCTCAAAAAACTCAATAAAGTAAACTAGGTTTTAGGGTTTTTGGTAATTTTCTTTGTTGTGAATTTGGTGACGAACAGGGAATACACTCATGAGCTAAACAAGAACTGAATCATAAGCAAGTAAAGAAAAAGATGCATAATATAATCAACAAGCATCAATCAGGATATAATCTTAAATTTCATTCAGGACTCATAAGCATTACAAGTAAAGAAACCATGAACCAACAATGAATATATCAGTCAAGTAGCTAAACAAACTCAAAATGAAGCTAAAAAATATACTGAAGGGTGTAAAGTGTCATATATTTAATAATTTGTCATCAAATACATATAAGAGTTATGATACTTAGCTCACAAATAAGTCCAAAAAGACCTTCTGAAGTCCTCCAAAAATTGAACCCTACTTCTATCTTTCTCATCTATCTAAATAGTATTCCTCAACAAAAATCAGTTAGGGTTAAAACCCTAACTGCCTTCAGCTACCTACTCGATGACATAAAGCTAAATTACAATTTACAAAATATGATATTTTTCAAATCATAGTAAACAACTAACTAATTAAAGTGTTTCTCAAAAAGACATAACTGACTAACTGACAAATTCAAAGGTCCTTTGCAGCCTCAGCTAGCAAGTCTATTCCATCCAAAGCTTGGGATTTCTTTCTGGCTCTCTTCTGTTCATTTTCCATATCAGCTACCCTTCTTGTCAGTTCTTCATTCTTCTGCTACAAGTCTTTGACAGTCTGCTTCAGCTCTAAGCATTGCATATCAGTGCTTCTTTTTATCTTCAGAGCCTCCTTAGAAACTGCTTTTAGTTCTTGATAATGTTCATTGACTTCCTGTAAATCTTCTCTGATCCTTTTATTTGCCAAGATGAGGCCATCATTATTCTCCTGTAGGTAATCCATTTGATTTATGTACTGTTTAATAGTTCTTTGCATGTTCTCCCTATCTGAATCAATAACCTTGTCTGTTGTGGTTTCTTGTAAATCACTGGGGATCCATGGTGTACCTAGTTTTTTGAAAATATCTTCATCTTCTTGTAGCAGATCTATAGAAATATCAGGAATACTAGGGTTTTCGTGAGTGACTGTCTCCTTAGGTATAGCTTCATTTATTTTCAGTTGGTCTTCATCATAAGAAAGTTCATTTTCTTTTTCCTATTGCTGTTTCAATAGTTCATTTCTTAATTCAAAAAATATTGTAGATAGCTTTGTCTCAGTATGACTTCAATCTTCTACTTACTGTAATGATTTTTTTCGTTTTACAGGATGAAGAACTGAACTTCTTACAACTGCTCCTTTCTTCTTTTTACTGCTCACTTTGTCAATCTTTGATTTTTCATCATCTGAAGAAACCTCATCAAGAACAATCACCTCTTTAGTATTCAAGCTAGGGTTAAGTAGTTTTTTCATACTCAACCTTAACTTATTTCTTGACCTGGTTTTAGGCCCCCAAGCTGGAGCCAATTCTCCCATCATCTTCAAGCTTCTTCCCTGGAGTTTGACTGTAGAAAAATCCATGACTTCAACCGTGTTCTTCTTTCTCCTAGGTCTGACTGTCTTGTTTTCTAGACTAGAAAATTCTTTGCATGAACCAATCTTAGCTTCAGTTTTATCAATGGATTCATTTTCCTCTAACAGATATCCCTCATCCTTAGATAGGATAGTGATGGGACTCCTTTGTTGGGCATTAATGTCTTCTTCCTTTCTGGCAACCTTTTCTATGACCACAGTTTTGTCTTCACTAAAAAATTGTGTTGGTGCCATGTGTTGCATAGACTGATCTTTCTTTTCTGTAAACGGTGAATACTTACCTTTACTGTCAACTGAAAACTTTTGAGGTTCATTGTCATCCTTCAAGGG
This sequence comes from Pseudotsuga menziesii, assembly GCA_001517045.1. Classification (NCBI taxonomy): domain Eukaryota; kingdom Viridiplantae; phylum Streptophyta; class Pinopsida; order Pinales; family Pinaceae; genus Pseudotsuga; species Pseudotsuga menziesii. Next base: position 55,909 of record LPNX010444883.1, read on the forward strand.
CTCTAATTCTTCTTCTAGTTTAATCTCTTTCTTGTCTTCAAATTTGATTTTCTGTCCTAGTTTCCTAACTAGGGTTTTCCCCTTATCCACCTATTTTTTGATTTGCTGCTCCTCTTGTTTGATTTGAAAACCAGTCCAGAAAAGGAACTAATTCCATGTCTTCCCTTTCTTTTGTAGAGAAGTACTAATGATGAGCTTAATCAACCCATGGTGGAATATGGATTGTGAAGTATGATATTGATGCCCCTTGACTCTACTAGACATCTTCTGCAGACTTTTGAAAAGGAAGAAAGGAAGGCTCATTTTGGATACACCAACCATATGTTGTAAAAACCTAAAATGTTATTTGAATACATAAGCATATCTTCCTTCACAGGTGATATAGCTTTGCAAGATTCTAATGGGTTCCACCCACTCACTTTTGAAATTTTGGATCAGTATGCCTTTGCTCCAATCTGGGGTAATATTAGGTAACAGGTAACTCTGGGCATCAAGAGTGAAAGGCAACTTTTTAAACCACATCTCACCTTCATTTGTTATTCCTGTAGCTTCTACAATTAGCTCCACCGTCAACTTGAACCTCAGTGTATCAAAAACTATCATATCCTAGTTATAGCTTTTGGCAAATTGATAAGAAACCTCAGTGTTGTAACCATCAATCTTTTCGAAGAAATCTAACCACCCAACATTTTGGAAAATCTCTACACAACCTAGGAATTTCTCAATACAGCTTACATCAATGGGATCAGCCCTATTTATTTTGCCACTTTTACCCATCTTCTTCAAAGGCTGAACTCTATGTACTTCTAGGGTTTTGTCAATGACCTCACAGCTGCTTTTTCCTCCTCAATCCTCCAAGGTTTTGATTATCATCTTTTTTCACTCTTCCTTGACTATTTTCTTTTTTTTTTTAATGTAGGAAAGGCTTTACCACAGGCTCAAATGATTTAGGTCACAGAATGTTCCACATTCTTCACTAAAAATGCTGGTGAAATGAGCTATCATCCCAGCTACTCATTTAGACACTAAACCATCTCCAGAAAATATAACAACAACTGTGCATTGTAGTTCTGTACAAAAATAACCCTTAATTCCTTCTAATGAAACTTATGAGTTATCTCTGTGCAGAAAAGGTTTTACACAAATGATTTCAGCTGCCAGCTCCTTATATCAACTTGTGGCTTAAAAATCAACTAGGAATTGTTTATTTAGTAGACGAGGAGATATAAAAGCAATATTTTGCCTACTCATTTTCTTCTCCCATTTTCTTTTAGCACCAAAAAAAATAGACTTTAACACCTAGTACAATTAGGTCTTCCTACAATTTCAAATGTTCAGCTCCTTCATTGCATTTTTTATAGGAAGAAAATCAAATTTGGATAACAGAAAATACACAACTCTTCACACTGTCATCTTTTCAGGTTTTGAAAGGTAATGGTTCAATGTAATGCTCCCTTTCAATCTTCTGCTTGCCACAGCATCTCAAAACTCTCTTAAACAAATATCTCTTCGACAGGAATCCCATTTAAAGGCATGCTTTAAAGTTTCCCTTAACCAATTTTAACAAAACAAACTTTACTGAGAAAGCCCCAAATTAGCAGCCACTAACAGGTTGTCGCAGAATACCTCATTTATGCCTTGTTGTATTCGCCTAAAATCACTGCTTGAGCTGTCTAATTGTCCAATTTGAGTGAACAGGTGCCTTTGGCTCTCCAATTTACTTCCAGGTGGTAGGAAGAGAAAGCCCTAATTTCCTGTATAACTGTGAAAACCCCACCTATGCTCTGTAACAGCAACCTCCAGTTTTTTGGCAAATGTCGTCGGTCCACTTAAGTCTTCAGCTTCGTATTGCATGCATAGAATAACTTCCCTCACATCAAACTCGGTCTATGCCTCTATCTATCCTTATGGGCTACGTTCTAGCTGATGATAACCATGATCTCTTCCACGACATGAACCCACCTATTTTCAAGATGATTACTAGAACAAACACATAGAAAAATCGTTAAATCATGCGATTAGTCACTTAGTTATTGAAATCGTGGAAAAATTCAGCTCAAAAAACGGTAATTTCTATGCGTGCGATATTCTTGTACCGCCACTGTGTTAATTTTTCATGGTTGCACTACAAGAATAATTTGAATTCAATTTTGGCACAATTTTAAACCTTTTTTCCACTTTGCATGAGGTTTAAGTGATGTTTAAGTGATAACTATGGTCATGATGTGATTTGTGAATCCATTATTCAACATATTGACCTTTAGAACTCTTCAACAACCTAAAGGAACAAAAATAAATAAAAAACCTAAAGGCAAAATTTGAAAATTTCACTAAAAATCTAAAATTTTCCATAGTAAGTAAAATAATAAACTCAAGCAAATAAGAAAAGTAGAATGAAAATGACAATCAAACATAAAATTTGAAGAAACAATTTACTGACTTAACATCTGGCTCTAGCTGCAGGATGAAGTTTTCCCTGTGAGGCTTCAAGAACCTATAGACCAGTGCCTCTTTTCTGCTACCTACTAGTCTGCAAATTTTCCATTGGGCTATGGAGTCCTTATTCAATCCTTCACACACTGATATATACAATGAAAATCAAATCTCTTTCTTTGAGGAACCTTCTATTTATTGAATCAAATTGTAATCCCATCTCCAATGTAACCAGGAAATAATTTCATCAACCCACCAAAACTTGTTTCCAACTCCACATATATATGTAATCAGAAATATTGGAAAACATGAAGAGTAATGATCTAACAACTTATACTCACTTTCATCAAATGGTGTCTCTGAAATAACAGATTTATAACCTGGTATTGACTCTAAATAATCTGCTACTGGATCATAAAAATTTCCATAAGTTACCTCTTCTTGTTCTATGAAAAAGACAGGGTGTCCATAAGAATATTTTGTTCCATGAATATCAGGTGTTGGCTTTTGTTGTTCAAGGATAATAGACTGAATGCATTCTTGAATCTGTTGATCAGATTGTGACATATCACACATGTCACATACCCCAATTTTGTAAAATAATGTAAATTATTTAATTATATTCCTGAGACATTATGTTAAATTTAATGCTAAGTAGGAATTGATGACTCAGCAGAGTCAACAGAAGTGGAGTGTAATTTAGAATATTTTATTACTAATAAATAAATTGTGGAGACAACAGCATGGGAGAGCTGTTAACTAGATGTTACTGGTCAAACTGGTGCATGGAACTAGGTGGAAGGAAAAATACAAGTGGCAGCATCCTCAAACACTTCCTCAGTTGCAGGTGGCAAATTCCCTATATTTGGGGTCATGATCCCCCAAGAAAGTGGGATCAGAGCAGGTGGCTCATTTAAGGACAACTAACCCAAATAAGACCTAGGCAATCTTTTAAAAAGTACTCAATGAAGAGAGCAGAGGCTGCTCAGATATTTTCCAGAGAGAATTCATTCAGGTGAATGTTATTCACGAAATTCATTGAGGAAAGAGGGAAAAATATTAAGGAAGTTGTCTAAGAGGATTGCTGCAGTAAATTGGTTTTTACAGCTTGTTAACTGGGAGAACTTACTGAAAAGTTATATATTAATGTTGAGTTTGAAGACTGGTATCTGAATTTGCTGCACCTAGTTCTAGCCAGGGAGACCAGAGCAAGCTCGGGGGTTTTGAGGAGCCGTTGTTTGAGCGCTCTCGAGGAATTGGTAGGGAGGAACAGCCTCCCATTGCTGTTGTTGTCCAAAGCTTAAGAAGGTTTTGTCATTTATCTATTTCTGTTTTAATATATGTGAATGTATGAATGTTATGCTTGTATTATTTGACAGAAGAATTAGCTGGTTAGTGATGTAATTGTTCTAGTTTATCAGTAGTTGAACCTGTTGATGAAAAGTAATGACCTACTTTGTTTTTCCACATCTGGGCTACCAGACCGTACTCCAGCACAGAGGTAGAAATTATAGAAAGATGTATGATGAGATTAGAAATTAGACCTTTTCTTCTTTATATATCATCAGAAGAAATGTTTGTTTTACTGATAGCTGATCATGTTTACAGATAAAACTATTTTTTGTACAGTAATCGTTTCAGTAGTCTTATTATTGAAGCATATAGATGAAGGTTACTTTAATTTTTTCTACTATATTGAAACATTGTTATTCCTTCCTTCTAGTTTAAGACTAATTTAACTGGTTAAATCTAAGTAACAATACTGATTGTAGAAGTAAATAAATGCAGATTTAACCCTATAATGAAGCAAAACTAGTTAGAACTGATGTATTACATTAATGTTATGTTTTACTTTACTTTACCTTTTCTTTATTAAACCAGTTTCTAACATTATTTAGAATGGTAACCCTATCATTTATGGATTATAAATGCATGCTACTATATATATAGTTATATAAGATAGATCATAAGAAGTGTTATTCGATTTATTTTTATTTTCATAAGTAATATCCTAACTTAACAGACAGATTAAACATTATCAGAACTCTTTAAGTAAGTGCATTACAGTACATGAATTTAAACAACATAATGCTATCTTTTATATGCTATAAAATAAACAAAGGTTATACATATGGAGAATCTAATACTCCAATAAAGACAAGATCATTAATTTGTATTAGTAAGTATTATCGTTATAATAATATTATAATTTTATATTATAGAACATAGAGATACTAATTCTTTTAAAACTTAAGAATGTCAATATTGTTTAAATTATAGTCCCGAGTTAAATATACTCTGTTATACAGAATAACTTGGCATTTCTTGGAAACTTTCTTAAAATAAATTAAAAGCAAAGTATAAGAACCTATATAGACTAAGGGTATAACCCTAGGTATCATTTAAGAATTTAATACACAATAAGTAAATCAAGGTATAACCCACGTACATAATCCTGATAGTAACTTTATAAAAGGATTTATCTAAAGTAAAATAACTCAGTTGCTTAATTTAAAACAAAGGTAAATAACAGAACAATAGATTGCTCGAACATGGAGCTTAACCCTTATGGTAATATCCATTTTTTTTTTACTCATAGTTACAAATAGAGTTTATAATTTACACATAATGTGAGATTAAGAAACTATACTTATTCTCAAACTATAAAATTAGGGTTTAACCCTATAAATTCCAGTTTATGCAAATAAAATAATAATTATAAGATAAGACAATAATTTAGTTACGGCCGCATTATAAATCCACAGTATCAGACTGTCACAAGCCTATATTTTACTTATTCTACATAAATCATAATTTTAAACTGTATGTGCTAAAACAAACCAAAAGATATAGGAAATAAGTAAAAATTTTATATTATAAAAACCTTGGGTGAAAAACCCTAAATACTCAAGAGTACAGTAAAGAAAACAAGAAGTTGAGGTCGTAACCTCATCCACAGATGGGCTTACAGTCTGGTACTTCTTTTTAATTACGGTATTTTAAAACACAAAAGAAAACTAATAATTACAACATCGGCCTAAGCCGTAACACCCTCGCATAGCGCAGGGGTTTTACCCACAGTTTCTTTTAACCAGCAGTGTTTATATTCAAACCAAGGCCGTAAGGTTTTAGGATTCTTAAAGCCAACCCCCGAAGGTTCCAACGTAAACCATAAGGAGAAAAATCCATGGTGTAACCAGGCTTACCATGAATTGTAGACTGCTGCCCAAGTCGTTTTACCCCTGTCGATTACGCTGGAAAACAAATAACCTGTAATCACAAAGATTAAATATCTATATTAGAATACTGTAACATGCATTAAAAACTTAAAGCTAAGGAAAAATAGTAAGCAAAGATTTAAGTTCTTATTCTTACCTGTTCCTTTGAGGAAGCACGACCGTTGATAACTACGTCCCAACTAATAGCGCAGGGAGGTAACACTACTGCCAGGAGGTAAAAGGAAGAATAACTCTCAACCTTGCACAGAGTGAAAATACAGTAGGTCCAACCATCGAAACCCCAGAGGGAGGCGTTAGCACTGGAAAGGGTTCGGTTCAGTAGGGCCGAGAAAATATTAATGGAGGAGTGAATGACTAAACAACATTTTCAATGTGCGGAATGAGCCACTACCAGAGGACAAGCCAGAGTATACTTTGCAGAAGAGAGGCAACGCAGAGGTGTACAACACCGTCGCAGAGCGACCAGCGCCGAAGGAGATGGAGATAATGAAAGGTAGGGTTGACCAACAACTCTTTTATCCATGCAGGGTATGGCTGTGGTATTTCCATGATAGCTGTTAAATTTATCAACGCAGAGTGGGTTTTGTTACATAGTTCAACCAACAACTCGATGGAGGAATGATTTTCCCAATCATTTGTATGATCAAAGTTTATCCAAAGTCTTCGTCCTTACGCTGCATGCAAAGAATATTATTCATCATTCTCCTTTCTATTTTATTAATCATTGGAAATCATATTAAAATCTTTTAACGACTCCATAATGTATATATACCTCGATGGTTGGAAAGTATTTCAATGGGGAATCTTAACCTTGTTATCATAGCATATATGCATTGGAGGGTTGTAGTGTATATTATAGTATATATGGAGATAACCATGGCGCAAGCTTAACATAAACTTTCCCCTTTATATTATAAAGTGCCTTAGTTCCTAAAGAGAATAAAAAGGGTAATAACATGAAGACTATAGAATGTTGTTAATACAAACTAGGTGATCATGTGGTCATAATTTATTGTTCTACCTTTGGCCTTAAAGTCATCCCTTGTTTTGAAGTAATAAATTTTCTTTAAGTGTAAAAGTCACCCTTGAATCGGTTTGTCTTATATTTAATTCCAAGCTCAAAGTTTATGATAAGTATCATAGAATCATTCAATGATTTCTTTTTACGAGCTAACTTCTTTTACTTGCTAGCATAGTACAGAAGCTTGCAAAGGAAGGATTGAAAATGGAAAGCTAGGCATAGTTCCTTTTTACCCATAATTACATAATGCTTTATTTACAAAGGATAAAATAGTAATTGTAATACAAAGTTACAAAAAGAAAAGAAGGTAATAATTTCTATGGGGAGACTTACTTACTTAAGGTAATGTCCTTAGTAATAAAGTATAACTTGGTGGAGTTAGGCCACTCTTTCTTGGTAATTTATAAAACCCCTTATCAGTTTTTCAATCAACTTGTGATGTATTTGTTTACAAAAAAATTCACACTTTAAATTTTATAATTCTGCCTCTTTTACTTTGTTTTTAAGAGTCAGTAAGATACTATTTATAAGTTATAACTGTAATAGAAATGGAGAAGTTAATGGATCAACAAGAACATAATTTACTTCTGCTAGAAAAGAACCAGTTTAAATATACCTCAACATAAGTTGATTTCGATTATCTCTTAATTTCTTTCGAGCTTTTTCTCTTACATCGAACTTATAGTAAATACTTTAGAATTTCAAAATGCAGCACCACAACCTCTTACCTGTATATCTGTAAGAAAAGTGAAAACCGTTGCGTTAGCTCGAAAGCTAAGTAAGCCTAGTTTTACATGACAGTTTCACTGTATGACCACAAGAGGAACAAAGGTCAGTAAACTGAAATATATGTTCTATAACTAAACATAACCAACTGATGAAATCAATAAGCGAGCTGTTAACATATAGCTAATTAATATTTAGTTAAACTGCTTTATGTTAATGTTTTGTAAATTTAAAAATTTTATATTTTTCAGAAAATTTGGTGTTTTGACATGTGGTATCAGAGCATGGTTCAAATACTAGGCCTTGATGTGGCCCAACTAGTTTTCGCAGAACAGTAAAAATAATATACTAATTTGTATTTTGTTTCATGTAAAAAGCAGAAAAATTTCTTTTTTCTGAATCTAACAGGCAGGTATGGAGAAGTTATGAGAATATGTTGAAGAGGAGTCTCCAAACACTAAGACAAGACAGATGTCTAGAGAACCTATGATAGAGGAGGTAACTGCTCACTTCTCAGAGCTGATGCAGACTATAAATGATTTAAAGACTGAAATGGAATTAGTCAAGAATGATAATGAGAGAATTTTAAAGACTGAGGAGGAGTTAAACCAAATCTTGATAGAAAAATTCCAGACAGAAGGGAGAAGCAAAAGATCTAAATCTGAGGAAGCTAGCCATCGGAAAGGATCTAAAAAGATGAAACTGGTTAAAGCTGAAAGCAGTTCCTCATCTGAAGGATTTATGGAACAACAAAGCTATTACACTACTAGTGACAGTAGTGAGGCTGAGATGTATAAAAGAAATAAAAAGTATAGGCCATATGAAGAGATTTCCGGGGAATTTAAAAAAATAAAACCCCCAACTTTCAATGGAGAAACTGAAAAAGGAGAAGTGGTAGAATCCTAGTTATCTGGGATGAGGAAATATTTTCAGATATACAACTATTGAAATCAGGTGAAGGCAAGAATGGCCATCTATAATCTCTCTGGAAAGGAAAATATATGGTGGCAAGATCTGAAAAGAGTCAAGGAGATTAAAGAAAAGGAAGTCAATTGGAGTACCTTTAAAAGGTACTTCAAGAAGAAATTTCTGTCCGAACAATACTATGAAGAAAGGGCCAAAGAATTTTATGAGCTAAAGTTAGGATCCATGACTATGAAGGACTTAAAAAGTAAATTCTTAAGTCTGTTAAGGTATGTGCCTTATTTAGTTGATGAGAAACCTAAAGTACAGCGGTTTCTCAGTTGTCTGCCATGTCATATCAAGGACAGAATCGAGTATGACAATCCTAAGACTCTGGAATAAGTCATGAGAAAGGCAAATTTTTGTTTTGAACATAACAAAAATAAAGAAGGTATAGCTAACTGGAAGGCTAAAAAGAACGGTAATCAGCCTGAGTTCAAGAAAAAGGAGTTTGTACCCCAGAAAATTTTTAGGAATAATAAGAACATAAATCATTCTAATGGTAAGAAATTCTAAGGAAACAGAAATGGTGCTTCTAGTAATCCCAATAATTCCAATAACTTCAAGGGCAAGGAAGCTTCAAACAATCATGGAAATTTTACTAAGAATTTCGAAAGAAAGGAGCCTATTAAGTGCTGGGAGTGCAATGGCCCACACTATGCTTCAGTTTGCCCAAACTGGAAAAATCCAAACAACAATATTCATACTATGCAGGATGAAATGACTGTTGGAGAATTTGCAAGGACCATGCCCCTAATCAATGCAGCGTTGGAGAATCGCCAAGTGGATTATCAAACTTCCATGGTGGAAGTAGAAGGTATGGTTAACCAAACCCCTATAACTATTTTAATAAATCCAGGAGCTAGCCTTAGTTACATTTCACCTTAGATAGTAGAAAAGTGTAATTTGACTGTTGAAAAGTTTGATAACTCCTGGTTAGTTCAATTAGCCACTGGGGAAAAAGGGAAAGTAACCTGTTATGTTAAGGAATGTGCATTAGTAATGAATGATTTTAACACTACTGTTAAGCTAAATGTTCTGCCACTTGGATCGTATGACTTATTGATTGGTATGGATTGTTTAGAACATAACATGGTAGTTTTAAACTGTTTTGATAAAACATTTACGTGCGTAAATAATAATGAACCACCAATAACAGTTAAGGGTATTCCTAGGAAAATTGTAATTAGGAAGATTTCTGCCTTACAACTTAAAAGAGTAGACAGGAGAGGGTGTAAAGCCTATGTTGTAACTCTTATAGATGAGGCAAGTAAATTTGAAAAAGATAAAATAAAAATAGAGGATATTCCTGTGTTAAACAATTTTACTGATGTATTTCTGGAGGAAATTCCAGGATTACCTCCCAGGAGGGAACTAGATTTCACAATTGAGCTGGTACTAGGTGTTGTACCTACCTCAAAGGATCCATATCGTATGAATATTCTGGAACTTAATGAATTAAAATCACAGTTAAAAGAATTAATAGATAAGAAGTACATTCAACCCAGTGTGTCCCCTTAGGGAGCACCAGTAATCTTTGTTAAAAATAAAGATGGAGCTATGCGACTCTGCATAGATTACCATCAACTAAATAAAATGACTATTAAAAACAGATATCCGTTGGCCCGCATAGATGATCTGTTTGATCAGCTACGTGGAGCTACGGTGTTCTCAAAGATAGACCTGAGATTGGGATATCATCAGGTAAGAATTAAAAATGAGGACATTTTTAAGACAGCCTTTAGAACAAGGTATGGACATTACGAATTTGTCGTAATGCCATTTGGGCTTACTAATGCCCCAGCTGTCTTTATGTGCCTGATGAATAATATAATGCATAAATACTTAGATAAATTTGTTGTCGTATTTATCGATGACATTTTAATTTATTCTAAAAATGAAGCGGAACATAAGGAACACTTGCAGATAGTTTTACAAGAGTTGAGAGAGCAGCAGCTCTTTGCAAAGTTCAGCAAGTGTGATTTCTTTAAGGATGAAATCCAGTACTTAGGTCATGTAGTGACTAAGGAAGGGATTTCAATGGATCCTAAAAATATTCGATCAATCGAAGATTGGCCAGTACCAAAAGACATAACAGATGTTAGGTCCTTCATGGGAATTACCGGTTATTACCGGAGATTCATTGAAGGCTTTTCAAAAATAACTAATCCAATTACTTCCTTGCAAAAAAGAAAGGCAAGAAATTTGATTGGAACTTGAAATGTGAAGAAAGTTTTAAGAAATTAAAAACTTTATTAACAACTGTGCCTATTCTAAGAAAAGAAGATCCTCATAACGATTTCGTGGTATGCACTGATGCTTGTAATGATGGATTAGGCGGTGTGTTGACTCAGGACGAGCATGTCATTGCCTATGAGTCTAGGAAATTAAAGATCCACAAAAATAATTATGCTACTTATGATTTAGAACCTGCAACTATTATACATGCATTAAAAATGTGGCGACACCACTTAATAGGTAGAAATTTTATTCTAATGACTGATAATAAGGGTTTGAAATATATTTTAGAACAACCCAACTTAAATGCAAGACAAACAAGGTGGTTAGCCTTCTTGAGTGAATATGATTTCAAAATTCAACACATAAAAGGAAAAGAAAATAAGGTGGTTGATGCTTTAAGCATAAATGCAAAGCTGAACTTTACGACAGCAATCAATACTTATGCATCTGATTTAAATGAACAGCTAACAGAAGGGATTAAACAGGATGAAATTTATCAAAAATTACAAATTACAGCTAAAGAAGAACCTACAGAAAGTTTAATAAAAGGTTATAATTTAAATAAAGATGGATTTTTATTGTTTAAGGATAGATTGTATGTGCCTAATGTGCCTAAGGTTAAATTGTTGATTCTAGATGAAGTTCATAAAACCCTTTACTCAGGGCATCCAAGCTACCAAAAGATTGTCACCATGTTAAGAAAAGATTATTTTTGGCCTAATATGAAATCTGAAGTAGATGAGTATATAGCTAGATGTTTGGACTGTCAACAAGTGAAAACAAAACACCAACATCCAGCTGGGTTACTACAACCTTTACCTATTCCTAGTTGGAAATGGGAAATAATCAGCTTAGATTTTATTACTGGATTACCCAGAAATCAGAATGAGAATGATTCAATTATGGTGGTAGTAGATAAATTAAGTAAAGAAGCACATTTTATTCCTATTAAAACCTCTTACAAGGCTGCAAACATAGCAGACATATTCTTAAAGCAGATTTTTCGGCTACATGGTGTACCAAAGGTTATCATTTCAAACAGGGATCCTAAATTCACAGGGAATTTTTGGAAATCCTTGTTTAAGGGATTAAACACAACACTGAATTTCAGCACCTCTTTCCATCCTGAGATGGACAGACAGACTGAAAGAGTGAATCAGGTGCTGGAAGATCTATTAAGAATGTATGTTAAGGATCAGCTAGGTAAGTGGGAGGATTACTTGCATTTAGCAAAATTTGCATACAATAACAACTATCAATCATCATCTAAGTTCAGTCCTTTTGAAATTCTGTATGGGCGTAAATGTAATACTCCTATCTCTTGGAATAATCCAGTAGATAGATTAGTGTTGGGACCCGAATTATTAAAAGAAATGGAACAGATTGTGAAACAAGTGCAGGAGAATTTGAAGGTTACACAAGATCGACAAAAGAGCCAAGCAGATTTGAAAAGAAATCCTAAAGAGTTCCAGGTGGGTGAGCACGTGTTTATAAAGGTAAAACCAAAGAAGAGTTCCCTAAGACTAGGGAGCTGTGCAAAATTAGCGCCATGTTACTGTGGTCTATTTGAAATTTTATCTAGAGTTGGTCAAGCTGCATATCAGCTAGCATTACCACCTAACTTAAAAGTGCATAATGTTTCTCATATTTCTGTTCTAAAAAAGTATGTTCATGATGCTACTCATGTAATTGATTGGAATGTTGTACAAGTAGAACCAGAAGGGAAAGTTCTAGTGGAACTGGACTGTATCCTCGGGAGGAGGGAAATTACTCTGCGGAACCGTACAATTGGACAGCTGAAGGTGCAATGGAAGCACCTTAGTCCTGAAGAAGCTACCTGGGAACTAGAAAGTAAGATGCGGGAAGCATACCCGAATCTGTTCCAGGAGGTTGCAGAGGATGAGGAATAAGTAACATCGAGGACGATGTTACATTTTAAGGGGGTGTGTATGTCACATACCCCAATTTTGTAAAATAATGTAAATTATTTAATTATATTCTTGAGACATTATGTTAAATTTAATGCTAAGTAGGAATTGATGACTCAGCAGAGTCAACAGAAGTGGAGTGTAATTCAGAATATTTTATTACTAATAAATAAATTGTGGAGACAACAGCATGGGATAGCTATTAAAAAGATGTTACTGGTCAAACTAGTGGATGGAACTAGGTGGAAGGAAAAATACAAGTGGCAGCATCCTCAAACACTTCCTAAGTTGCAGGTGGCAACTTCCCTATATTTTGGGTCATGATCCCCCAAGAAAGTGGGATCAGAGCAGGTGGCTCATTTAAGGACAACTAACCCAAATAAGACCTAGGCAATCTTTTAAAAAGTACTCAATGAAGAGAGCAGAGGCTGCTCAGATATTTTCCAGAGAGAATTCATTCAGGTGAATGTTATTCACGAAATTCATTAAGGAAAGAGGGAAAAACAGTAAGGAAGTTGTCTGAGAGGATTAATGCAGTAACTTGGTTTTTACAGCTTGTTAGTTGGGAGAACTTACTGAGAAGTTCTGGATTAATGTTGAGTTTGAAGACTGGTATCTAACTTTGCTACACCTAGTTCCAGCTAGGGAGACCAGAGCAAGCTCGGGGGTCCTGAGCAGCCATTGTTTGAGCGCTCTCCAGGAATTGGTAGGGAGGAACGGCCTCCCATTGCTGTTTTTGTCCAAAGCTTAAGTAGGTTTTGTCATTTATCTATTTTTGTTTTAATATATGTGAATGGATGAATGTTATGCTTATATTATTTGACAGAATAATTAGCTGGTTAGTGATGTAATTGTTTTAGTTTATCAGTAGTTGAACCTGTTGATGAAAAGTAATGACCTACTGTGTTTTTCCACATCTGGGCTACCAGACCGTACTCCAGCACAGAGGTAGAAATTATAGAAAGATGTATGATGAGATTATAAATTAGACCTTTGCTTCTTTATATATCATCAGAAGGAATGTTTGTTTTACTGATAGCTGATCATGTTTACAGATAAAACTAGTTTTTGTACAGTAATCGTTTGAGTAGTCTTATTATCGAAGCATATAGATGAAGGTTATTTTAATTTATTCTACTGTATTGAAACATTACTATTTCTTCCTTCTAGTTTAAGAATAATTTAACTCGTTATATCTAAGTAACAGTACTGATTGTAGAACTAAATAAATGCATATTTAACTCTATAATCAAGCAAAACTAGTTAGAATTGATGTATTCCATTAATGTTATCTTTCACTTTACTTAACCTTTTCTTTATTAAACCAGTTTCTAACATTATTTAGAATGGTAACCCTATCGTTTATGGATTATAAATGCATGCTACTATATATATAGTTATATAAGATAGATCATAAGAAGTGTTATTCGATTTATTTTTATTTTCATAAGTACTATCCCAACTTAACGGACAGATTAAATATTATCAGAACTCTTTAAGTAACTGCATATCAGTACATGAATTTAAACAGCATAATGCTATCTTTTATATGCTATAAATTAAACAAAAGGTTATACATATGGAGAATTTGATACTCCAATAAAGACAAGATCATTACTTTGCATTAGTAAGTATTATCGTTATAATAATATTATACTTTTATATTATACAACATAGAGATACTAATTATTTTAAAACTTAAGAATGTCAATATTGTTTAAATTACAGTCCTGAGTTAAATATACTCTGTTATACAGAATAACTTGGCATTTCTTGGAAACTTTGTTAAAATAAATTAAAAGCAAAGTATAAGAACCTATATAGCTTAAGGGTATTGTTAGAATATAATCCGTAGGGATTATATATTGTAAATAAATAAATAAAGAATAGGAAGTTGAACAGTTACGTAGGAATATGGATAAGCGGATCGGAATCTCAATCACCGCCTGAAATGTATAAATATATGCATTGGCATTGGAATAATATTGAACAGGGAGTTATACCTATCAGTGGTATCAGAGCTTAGCTGTTTTGCCATAACTCCTGCATGCTGCATGTTGTTCTGGCATTCTACAACTCTGCCTAGTGCATAGTCTGCGCCCTCCTAGCTGCCAGACTGCTCACTCATTTTTTGTGTCAAAACTGTTGAATTATTTTGCTGCCAACTTACCTAATTTTGGCATCTCACTACCTGTGAGTGGTGTGCCTGTTGATTATTCCCTTGCGTTCCTTGCTTCAGCACAACATTGCTTCAGCACTAACCCTAATTCTGTGTGGAGTCACACTAGCGTGAAGCCGTGAAGAGACTACGTGTAGACTTCCTGGGAGATATAATGTTGAAGACTGCGTGAAGCTGTCTGCGTTCTTCCTATGAATGGAGGTAACCCTTTTTTGTTGACTGCAAATATAGTGTGATTGATATATATACATATACCATGTGACTGCGCCGATATCTCTTGATATCTGCATTCTACCTACCAGTCCATCTATCCTTTACAAGATCTGTGATATTCGTTGTTCTTCTAGTCCTACTTGCTCAAGGCGGCGGTTCTTCATGCACTCTCTCCTGTCTGTGTCAATGTTTTTTTCCCTCAATCATAGAAATCTACCCATTTATATTGCCCTATGATTGCTTGCTCAGTCATGCATTTTCCTATATGTTACTGTCCAGTTTTGAATGTTATCGTGAACATCCACTGATCCCTATCGGTCGAGAAAACCTAGTGCATGAAACTCTCTTTCTCTACATTGAATATCTACGGAGTATCGTGAACACCATCCATTCCAAATCACTAACCATTTGCAGAAGCACAGACTCTCTCACTGAATGCGATCCTGTTTACGGTGTTCAGGAACTGGGACAAAATGTCGCGATGCGTGTTGTTGGACTGCACAAGGCTGTCTAGCTCTTGAAGAAGGGAAAAATAGGGTACCGAATCCTGGAGCTGCTGATGGGGAGAATCGATGTTGGAGATTGGAGAATCGCTGTTGGAGAATCGATGTGAAGACTCCATTCTTCGTTGGAGAATTAAGAGTACTTCCTTGAATTCAAGAAGCTGCATGAAGACTTGATTGAAGACTGCTTGCTTGAATACTGCTTGGTTGAAGACAATTGCTACTGTAAATATTATTCATCATTCTCCTTTTTATTTTATTAATCATTGGAAATCATATTAAAATATTTTAACGACTCCATAATGTATATATAGCTCGGTGGTTGGAAAGTATTTCAATGGGGAATCTTAACCTTGTTATCATAGCATATATGCATTGGAGGGTTTTAGTGTATATTATAGTATATATGGAGATAACCTTGGCGCAAGTTTAACATAAACTTTCCCCTTTATATTATAAATTTCCTTAGTTCCTAAAGAGAATAGAAAGCGTAATAGCATGAAGACTATAGAATGTTGTTAATACAAACTAGGTGATCATGTGGTCATAATTTATTGTTAGACTACCTTTGGCCTTAAAGTCGTCCCTTGTTTTGAAGTAATAACTTTTCTTTAAGTGTAGAAATCACCCTTGAATCGGTTTGTCTTATATTTAATTCCAATCTCAAAGTTTATGATAAGTATCATAGAATCATTCAATGATTTTTTTTTTACGAGCTAAATTCTTTTACTTGCTAGCATAGTAGAAAAGCTTGCAAAGGAAGGATTGAAAATGGAAAGCTAGGCATAGTTCCTTTTTACCCATAATTACATAATGTTTTATTTACAAAGGATAAAATAGTAATTGTAATACAAAGTTACAAAAAGAAAAGAAGGTAATAATTTCTATGGGGAGACTTACTTACTTAAGGTAATGTCCTTAGTAATAAAGTAGAACTTGGTGGAGTTAGGCCACTCTTTCTCGGTAATTTATAAAACCCCTTATCAGTTTTTCGATCAACTTGTGATGTATTTGTTTACAAACAAATTCACACTTTAAATTTTATAATTCTTCCTCTTTTACTCTGTTTTTAAGAGTCAGTAAGATACTATTTATAAGTTATAACTGTAATATAAATGGAGAAGTTAATGGATCAACAAGAACATAATTTACTTCTGCTAGAAAAGAACCAGTTTAAATATACCTCAACATAAGTTGATTTGGATTATCTCTTACTTTCTTTCGAGCTTTTTCTCTTACATTGAACTTATAGTAAATACTTTAGAATTTTGAAATGTAGTGCCACAACCTCTTACATGTATATCTATAAGAAAAGTGAAAACCGTTGCGTTAGCTCGAAAGCTAAGTAAGCCCAGTTTTGCATTATAGTTTCACCTTATGACCACAAGAGGAACAAAAGTCAGTAAACTAAAAGATATGTTCTATAACTAAACATAACCAACTGATGAATTCAATAAGCAAGCTGTTAACATATAACTAATTAATATTTAGTTAAATTGCTTTATGTTAATGTTTTGTAAATTTAAAAAATTTTGAATTTTTCGAAAAATTTGGGGTTTTGACAACACACCTCACAAACTTCTGGGTCTTTCTTTTCAATTTCATCATCATATTTATTAAAAATTAGAGCATAATGATTTTGAACAGCAGATTTATCATAACCATGAATATGAGTAACTTCTGAAAAAATATGAACAACCTGGCCTTCATCAATTTTAGTATCAAAACCAAAAGAAATAGACTCTAGTTCATCACAGAATTCTTGTCTTGTAACCCTAATCTCCTCATCATAGCAAGGAACATTCTGAGAAATTTCGAGTGATGATGCTAAAGTTTCATCTTTTCCTTCAATACAAAGCTGATCTTTAACACAACAATGATTTTCAAAAGTTTGTTGAACTAGAGATTGATCTTCAAAAGGATTAGCATTCAAATGGTTATTAAGGCTGTTGAAATCATTATGAGAATGTTCCAAACTATCTCTACTGATCTCATCACTTGAATAATCCTCAAACTGACCTAAAACAATAACTTGATTATCATAATGATCATGGAATTCTTTCTTGACACCAGTATCTGAAAATGTTACCTTTTCATCGTCAACAAATTCTGAAACTTCAACTTCTTCACGACATGTTTTGAACCCTTGATTGTACTAATTATTTTTTAAATCAGAAATTGTATGATAAACATCAGCTTGCTCACAACAATCTTTTAAAAAGAGTTCAGCTGAGAACAAATACTTACAATGTTTCCGAAAACATGTGTGGAATTCTTTTAGCAAGGAGATGCTAGCAGCGGGAAGAGAAAAATACCAAGATCATGCATCTTGTTCAAGTGAATACATGAACATATTCATGAGCACATCTTCATTTTGGATATTTAACTGGACTATACAATGATGAAATCTGATCAGGTGATCTGAAGGATTATCCTCTTTGCTTTCCCTAAACCGTGGAAGACAATCTCCCCAAACATCCATAGTAGGTACTGAATTTGGAAAACCTGGAATATAAAAAAAATTTAAAGGTGCAAACCTTCAAGCCAAAATAGGTTCCATGGACATTGGCCTCTGCGTCTTGAAATAGTGGAGTCGCCAATGAATTTGTGAAGATAGATTTTGTTTTTTTTCTTCAGTAAGAGAAAGGAGTGACAGTAGTTCAACTTAATTATGGCTGCATAAAGCTGGGGATGACTGAAACCTTCTAATTATTCTAGTTGTTTTCAGTATCTATTCTGGGTTTGAAACACCCAACTGCAATGGTGAAGTAGGTCTGTTCCTGGTTCCCACTCCTCTAGTAGCCACTGTGTCAAATTTGATGAAAAATAGCCTTAAAGATGTGCTGGTTTAAGTTCACCTCTTAAAACCAGGAAAACTGATAAGTATCCCAAGGAAAATATGTCTTCAATTTCATCCACGGTAGTGGCGCCAAAGATGTTTGTGCCAGAAATTGTTTCGAAGGCTATGAAGAAACAAGCCAACATAGCCTCAAAAAACTCAATAAAGTAAACTAGGTTTTAGAGTTTCTGGTATGTTTTCTTGGTTGTAGATTTGGTGACCAACAGGGAATACACTCATGAGCTAAACAAGAACTGAATCATAATAAAATAAATACAAATATGCATAATATAATCAACAAGTATCAATCAGGATATAATCTTAAAGTTCATTCAGGACTCACAAGCATTAAAGTAAAGAAACCATGAACCAGCAATGAATATATCAGTCAAGTAGCTAAACAAACTCAAAATGAAGCTAAAACATATACTGAAGGGCGTAAAGTGTCATATATTTCATAATTTGTCATCAAATACATATAAGAGTTATGATACTTAGCTCACAAATAAGTCCAAAAAGACCTCCTGAAGTCCTCGAAAAATCGAACCCTACTTCTTTCTTTCTCATATATCTAAATAGTATTCCTCAACAAAAATCAGTTAGGGTTAAAACCCTAACTGCCTTCAGCTAACTACTCGATGAGATAAAGCTAAATTAAAATTTACAAAATATGATATTTTTCAAATCATAGTAAACAACTAACTAATTAAAGTGTTTCTCAAAAATACATAACTGACTAACTGACAAATTCAAAGGTCCTTTGCAGCCTTTGCTAGCAAGGCTATTCCATCCAAAGCTTGGGATTTATTTTTGGCTCTCTTTTGTTCATTTTCCATATCAGCTACCCTTCTTGTGAGTGCTTCATTCTGCTGCTGCAAGTCTTTGACAGTCTGCTTCAGCTCTATGCATTGCACATAAGTGCTTCTTTTTCTCTTTAGAGCCTCCTTAGAAACTGCTATTAGTTCTTGATAATGTTCATTGACTTCCTGTAAATAATCTCTGAGCCTTTTATTTGCCAAGATGAGGCCATCATTAGTCTCCTGTAGGTAATCCATTTGATGTATGTATTGTTTAATAGTTGTTTGCATGTTCTCACTGTCTGAATCAATAACCTTGCCTGTTGTGGTTTCTTGTAAATCACTGGGCATCCATGGTATACCTAGTTTCCTAAAAATATATTCATCTTCTTGTAGCAGATATGCAGAAATATCATGAATACTAGGTTTTTCTAAGTGACTCTCTCCTTAGGTATAGCTTCATTTATTTTCAGCTAGTCTTCATCATAAGAAAGTTCAATTTCTTTTTCTTGTTGTTGTTTCAATAGTTCATTTCTTAATTCAAAGGATATTGCAGATAGCTTTGTCTCAGTATGACTTGAATATTCTACTGACTGTAATGACTTTTTTCCTTTTGTAGGATGAATAAATGAACTTCTTACAACTGTTCCTTTCTTCTTTTTACTGTTCACTTTTTCAATCTTTGATTTTTCATCATCTAAATAAACCTCATCAAGAACAGTCACCTCTTTATTATTCAAGCTAGGGTTAAGTAGTTTTTTCATACTCAACCTTAACTTATTTCTTGACCTAGTTTTAGGCCTCCAAGCTGGAGCCAATTCTCCCATCATCTTCAAGCTTCTTCCCGGGTGTTTTACTATAGAAAACTCCATGACTTCAACCCTGTTCTTCTTTCTCCTAGGTCTGACTGTCTTGTTTTCCAGAGTGGAAAATTCTTTGCATGAACCAATCTTAGCTTCAGTTTTGGCAATGGATTCATTTTCCTCTAATAGATATCCCTCATCCTCAGATAGGATAGTGATGGGACTCCTTTGCAGGGCATTAATGTCTTCTTCCTCTACAACAACCTTTTCTATGACCACAGTTTTATCTTCACTGAAAACTTCTGCTGGTGCCATGTGTTGCATAGACTGATCTTTCTTTTCTGTAAATAGTGAATATTTACCTTTATTGTCAACTGAAAACTTTTGAGGTTCATTGTCATCCTTCAAGGGCTCTGGTGCTTCTTCCAATTTAATCTCTTTCTTGTCTTCAACTTTGATTTTTTGTCCTAGTTTCCTAACTAGGGTTTTCCCCTTATCCACCTATTTTTTGGTTTGCTGCTCCTCTTGTTTGATTTGAAAACCAGTCCAGAAAAGGAAGTAATTCCATGTCTTCCCTTCCTTTTGTAGAGCAGTACTAATGATGATCTTAATCAAGCCATGGTGGAAGATGGATTGTGAAGTATAATCTTGATGCCCCTTGACTCTACTAGACATCTTCTGCAGACTTTTGAACAGGAAGAAATGAAGGCTCATTTTGGATACACTAACCATATGTTGTAAAAACCTAAAATGGTATTTGAAGACATAAGCATATCTGCCTTCACAGGTGATATAGATTTGCAAGATTCTAATGGGTTCCACCCACTCACTTTTGAAATTTTGGATCAGTATGCCTTTGCTCCAATCTGGGGTAATATTAGGTAACAGGTACCTCTGGGCATCAAAAGTGAAAGGCAACTTTTTAAACCACATCTCACCTTCATTTTTTATTCCTGTAGCTTCTGCAATTAGGTCCACTGTCAACTTGAACCTTAGTGTATCAAAAACTATCATA
The DNA here is from genome assembly GCA_001517045.1 of Pseudotsuga menziesii. Taxonomy (NCBI): domain Eukaryota; kingdom Viridiplantae; phylum Streptophyta; class Pinopsida; order Pinales; family Pinaceae; genus Pseudotsuga; species Pseudotsuga menziesii. Next base: position 76,809 of record LPNX010444883.1, read on the forward strand.
TCTTGGTTATAGCTTTTGGCAAATTGATAATAAACCTCAGTGTTGTAAGCATCAATCTTTTCGAAGAAATATAGCCACCCAACATTTTGTAAAATCTCTACACAACCTGGGAATTTCTCAATCCAGCTTACATCAGTGAGCTCAGCCCTATTTATTTTTCCACTTTTACCCATCTTCTTCAAAGGATGAACTCTGTGTACTTCTAGGGTTTTGTCAATGACCTCACAGCTGCTTTTTCCTCCTCAAACCTCTAAGGTTTTGATTATCAGCTTTTCTCACTCTTCCTTGACTGTTTTCTTTTTGTTTTTAATGTAGGAAAGGCTTTACCACAGGCTCAAATGATTTAGGTCACAAAATGTTCCACATTCTTCACTAAAACTGCTGGTGAAACGAGCTATCATCCCAGTTGCTCATTTAGATACTAAACCATCTCTAGAAAATATAACAGCAACTGTGCGTTGTAGTTTTGTACAAAATTAACCCTTAATTCCTTCTAATGCAACTTATGAGTTTTCTCTATGCGGAAAAGGTTTTACACAAATGAATTCAGCTACCAGCTCCTTATATCAACTTGTGGCTTAAAAATCAACTGGGAATTGTTTATCTAGTAGATGAGGAGATATAAAAACAATCTTTTGTCTGCTCATTTTCTGCTCCCATTTGCTTTTAGCACAAAAAACAATAGACTTTAACACCTAATACAATTATGTCTTCCTGCAATTTCAAATGTTCAGCTCCTTTGTTTCATTGTTTATAGGAAGCAAATCAAATTTGGATAACAGAAAATACACAACTCTTCACACCGTCATCTTTTCAGGTTTTGAAAGGTAATGGTTCAATGTAATCCTCCGTTTCAATCTTTTGCTTGCCACAGCATCTCAAAACTATCTTAAACAGATATCTCTTTGATAGGAATCTCATTTGAAGGCATGCTTTAACGTTTTTCTTAACCAATTTTAACAAAACAGACTTTACTGAGAAAGCCCCAAATTAACATCCACTAACAGGTTGTCGCGGAATACCTCATTTATGCCTTGTTGTAGTCGCCTAAAATCACTGCTTAAGCTATCTAATTGTCCAATTTGAGTGAACAGGTTCCTTTGGCTCTCTAATTTACTTCCAAGTGGCAGGAAGAGAAAGCCCTAATTTGTTGTATAACTGTGAAAACCCCACCTATGCTTTGTAACAGCAACGTCCGATTTTTTGGCAAATGTCGTCGGTCCACTTAAGTCTTCAGCTTCGTATTGAATGCATAGAATAACTTCCCTCACATCAAACTCAGTCTATGCCTCTATCTGTCATGATGGGCTGTGTTCTAGCTGATGATAACCAGGATCTCTTCCATGACATGAACCCACCTATTTTCATGATGATTACTGGAACAACACGTAGCAAAATCCTTAAATCATGTGATTAGTCACTTAGGAATTGAAATCGTGCAAAAATTCAGCTCAAAAAATGGTAATTTCTATGCGCGTGATATTCTTGTAGTGCCACTGTGTTAATTTTTCATGGTTGCACTACAAGAATAATTTGAATTCAATTTTGGCGCAATTTTAAACCTTTTTTTCACTTTGCATGAGGTTTAAGTGATGTTTAAGTGATAACTATGCTCATGATGTGATTTGTGAATCCATTATTCAACATATTGACCTTTAGAATGCTTCAACAACCTAAAGGAACAAAAATAAATAAAAAACCTGAAGAAAAAACTTGAAAATTTCACTAAAAATCTAAAATTTTCCATAGTAAGAAAGAATAAACTCAAGCAAATAAGAAAACTAGAATAAAAATGACAATCAAACATAAAAATTGAAGAAACAAGTTCCTGACTTAACACTCTATATGAACACTTTATGGATTATGTTATCAACCATTATTTCCATGGTTGATCCTGATATAAGATCCTAATTGAAGCACATCCATGACTAAGCTCCAATATTGGTTCACATCCTTAGCTTCAAAGAGCTCTACGACTTATGCTTGTGAGTTTAGTTCATGTGTGAAGGTTTTGCCTCCACCAAGTTTATCTAACTCCTTGTTCCTTCTATCTAAAATCAATATAAAACCTATGCATTCTTTTTACGTGTATTTTTTTTAAAAAAACACTTATAGTCGTTGGTTAAGTGACGGCCTGTAAGCAATTTTTTATAAAAAAAAATTCAATACCGCCACTTAACCGACGGTTCAGTTTTTATAATTCGTCGGTTAATAGACGGGTTTCTTTGGTGAACAGTCGCTTAACCGACGTTTCAGTTTTTATAATTCGTCGGTTAATAGACGGATTTTTTTGGTGAACCGTCACTTAAACGAAGCTTACATTTAAAGTTTAATATGAATTAGATGTCGAATAACTGACAATTTACATTTACCCGACGATAAAATTCGCTGTCGCTTAACCGATGATGATATGAGAGGTAAGGTATTACTTGGTTACACAGGCTTACTTAGTTCAATCGAACTAAGGCACCCTTCTCTTTTACTTTTCCCCGACGATAAAATTCGCTGTCGCTTAACCGATGATGATATGAGAGGTAAGGTATTACTTGGTTACACAGGCTTACTTAGTTCAATCGAACTAAGGCACCCTTCTCTTTTACTTACACATTTCATTACTTTGCGACGGGATCGGGTGTAAAGTGTGTTTGATAGTCTCGATCGTAGAGGACCCACTGCTAGTTATTATGCTGCTTGTCGACTTGGATTTATAACTTGGTAAGTGTCGTTATTGTCAATTTAACTATTAAGGCTAAATTTCCTGTACATTGATTATTCTTCATTATGGTTTTAAAATCGTCATTTTAGATGTCATTAATATCTTTTTCGTGCTATGTATAGTTTTACTATACTTTTTAACATCTCTTATGTTCTTTTATTGGCAAGTTTTTATGTTGGTTTGAAGGGAAAACCTTTGGATTTTTATAGTCATAGAGGTTATCATGGCATACTTTGTATGCCATGACACTTAACCCTAAACACATTGTTAGTAAGGTAATTAAAAACATAAGCTCTAAACCTATGGACAAATGAAATATTGAAATGCTATCCTAAGCAAACTTTGTAATAAGGTAATGTGTGATAGTGTTTGGGTGTCGTTATATCGTACGGTATAACCATACCATAGAGGGGTTTAAATATTTTAGTATGGTTTTGTTTCCCTTTCATCGTTTACTCCTAAACTCTCTTGTGTTGGTTTGTGGTTGTAGGTAGCACGGCCATGTTGGTGGGATGGCTCCACTTCGATGTAACTCCAATGCGTTGCAAACGACGAAAAGGTAAGCCTACAAATCAAGTTTATGCTTGTCATCTTTCATCCCTGTGGGCAGAGCTAAGTTTCAACTGGTTGTTGGTTGGGGTTTTATGCTGTAGCGATTTCGATTTAAGCCTTAGGGCTTATGATTATAGACTTCGATTTTTTTAGAGTTGAGTTGTTATGGCATAAATCAATTTGTAGGCCATTCGGCTCTGTGTAATTTCAATTTCAGTTATGTAAATCATTATTGTATTCAGTTTTGGGCTTTATAGCCATCAACTGCACAATTGCTTGCAATGGTGCCATAGCCCATTGGCAAGCAAGTGTAAACCTCATTCTCGGCTTTTAATAGTGACTATGTATCAGACTTGGGATCTTTGTGTAATAAGATGTATGTATGGTTTTTATAAAAATGGTAATGGTTAACCTTGATACATTATGTATGTGGTTTCCTTCTGCGTTTTATTTAGCTCTTTATTTAAATGGGGATTGGGGTTTTAAGGTAGAGGCATTCGCCTATCCGAAAACTCTGTGTGTAAAGCCATTGATTAGCTTGAATAATGTAATTAATTGGACAGCATGGGTAAGGCCATGAGGTAAATGGAATGAGCCTCTCCCGTAGTGCTCTGATAGCTTGTATTTTATTGTTTATGGTATTCGGCTATTATGTAAAATGGTTTATGCAAAACCATTGGGTTGGAAGCCACAATAACAAACACTTACAGTAGGTTTATAAATTGATGGACTGTGTATTAAAAAGGTTATTTGATTGGGGTCGTGTTGTAGCTAGGGTCTTATGACCACACTGCTAGCGTATGCATTGTTAATTATGGCATTGATGTGTTTGTGAAATTACAACTCGTAGTCTTAGTGTAAATCGTGGCCTGCGTTGCGATACAAATAATAGATTAATATAAGGATTGATTCCTGTTCAATTCATTACGATATGGTTTCTATTGTTTTTCCTTGGGTCTTCACATCCATGGGAATTGATGTCATGACCTCTATTGGCAACATGGTTCTAAATTAATGTAATGAATGTATTTTAAATAAAAGTAATCTTGGCTTGCATTCCCATAGGATTCGATTCCTGCTATTAGTTGCAATATACAGATTTATGATATGATTTTTATGTTGTTTTACTATGATATGATTTACCGTATAATATATATTATTTAATTCGGCTATGGTAATGTTTATCGAGTTATATAATTTTGTTTATGGTTATGATCAATGAATAGCAAAGGACCACATGGATGGTCACAATGCATCCTCTAATTCTTTATAATGTTGTTTCATTTACGTGGAGTATTTTTAATGTAAATTTGTAATATGGATACAAACCTTGAAAGGTCTTCGATGGGTTATTTAATGGTCTTATTTATATGTATATATAATTATCTTATAAAATCATTCTTTTTGTAAATAATACCCTAAGGTATCTATATAGTATATTTATTTCTTTAAACTTACTCCTATGATTAAATCTACCATAATCTGAAACATGTCTCTAGTGACAAATGTAATATGTGAGTAGAGATATAAATAATGCGTGAACATTAAGTATAAGGTCCATAATTACCTATTTTACAATACTACTTTCTGAGTATTAAATGAATACAGAAATCAAACTTTAGAGACAGAAACCTGGCTATATATAGCCTATGAAATTATTTACCATCCTAGGAAGTATTCAAGAGAATAAAAATCCTAGCAAAATCTAGACAGAACATAAATTACCTAGGGTTAGTAAGTTCCTTGGAAACATTCAACTAACATATTCAATCTATAGTCTAGAAAATAGCAGTGACAGTCTAGTGTTATATTTTAACAAATGAAACCCTAGAAGATATGGACACAATCAATCAATTCTGGGTTTGATCATATATATATAATCTTTTACATAAAGCAACGAGCATTTACCCTAGAAATGAACTTTGAAATACTAAGAAATCATACCTGTAATTTATCTTCCTCAAGCTCATTTAATGGCTGAACCTACACACTTTTTAAATAACCAACATTATCAATTTAAGGCAGATTTCACCTCTGATTATTATGACCAAATCACTTGGGAAATACCACATTGCTCCCAACCATGACCCGGAACTGTTCCTGGTTCTAATCCGAATCTCCCCTAGCTCGACTCCAACATGCAAGTAGCTTAGAGCTCGTAAGGTAGGGTTTCTTAACTGGTATACAGTTTTCAATCAGTCCTCTTTTCCTTGCACGAGAAATTTCTCCAAGAAAACACTTGAGAGCAAAAACAAGCAGAATGATAATTCTCCAAGAGAAAAATCAGGACCCCCAAGCCTTTGCTTGGCTTTAGTCTTTATAGAGACACTTTTCAGTCAAGGGGCAGTTAAATCAAGAAATCATTGATTTCGTGATTTAACCTTTTTTAATTTACTCCGATAATTTTCAATTCTTAACCTAGGAACTTTTAACTAGTTACTAGTTAGTCTTTTATAGATATTTCACTATTTTTTAATCCTTTAATAATAAATAATAATTGGTGGATCTTCTCTTCTTTCTTTATTCAATTATATAGTTAATCGTAATTAATTCTTTATACATACTATGTATAAAATACATAGTATTAAAATACTTGTTAACATTTGTCTTTGGGCATCATGTATCATGATCACTAGACTTAATGACACTTCTTTATGAAAGTCAAGTAGATAGATGGATTAGGTCCACTAGGCTAGGCAACTCTAAACATCCTTGCATGTTGGATTTCTCTAGTATAACGTGGTAGTTGTTCAGTACTTTTATGAGAATACATCAATTCAAAATTTCATTTAATCACTTATAAATAAGTATGATGATGATCAATATTTTTTTCGAGTTGTTTTCGCTCGAAAGTTATTCAATTCTTTTCAGTAACCCCTACCACTTATGAGAGTTTATACTCAATGCCTACAGTAGGGAGTTAAAAACATAGTGCAATTCCAAAGCTTTTGCTCAACACTAAATGCTAGGATGTACTTGTACGATACACCTAGGGATACAATGGCCAAGGATCTGATGCTCCAAAGCTTATGCTCAACATCAACATCGAATGCTCTAGATCTTATGCCCAAAATTTTCAATTATATTTGCATGTGTTTCAGAGCTTTATGCTCAACACAAATGTAGGTACTCATGTGCTCCAGAGCCTCTCGCTCAACACAAAAACATCTCGTCAATCATGTGCTTCAGGGTCCATGCGCAACACAAAACATTTCATCAATCATGTGCTTCAGGGTCCACGCCCAACACAACCGGCATATATATATATATATATATATATATATATATATATATATATATGCATATGTATCATCAACAATTGGCTTACGCCCAATATACAAAAAAATCATCATGTTCATATGCAGTGGGATCTTTGACCCAATATAAAATAAAACATCAATATAATCATCAATATTCCCCAATTCTATGTTGTAATTTGGAAACTCTGTTTGAGTAATAGAGGCTGCCAACTTCTTGGATGTCAAGAATCTTTGGTACTTAAAATCTATAACTATTGCACGCAGGATGAGAGACGGAATTATGATAAAGAGATTCGTCACAGTTTGAACATTAATCCTGATGATTCGTGCAGGGAATTTCGATGATGCAGAGAGTGGGTGCACTCGCTGTTGCTGTTGCGTGAATCTTTGTGTTGGTTAAAAGAGTCATGCAACAGCGACTAAGCCTACTCTGTAAATCATCGAAATGCCACAAATTATGAGGATTAATGTTGAAAGAGTGACGAATCTCTGTATCATAATTTTGGCAATAAATCTACATGCAGCTGGTAAGTCCCGAAAACTCTTGATACCCTCTGTGACTTCAAACAGAGTTTCGCGATCCAGAGCTTCCAGAAACTCCCTATCTCATATCACATGATCCATAGCTTCACCTTCAGATTCAGACTCTGCAGCAGGTATTATATTCTGGTGAGATTGGATGGACGCTCTAGATTTGCATGGTATGTACGGTATTGTATCACCTTTTCCAAAATCTGGTGTGTGGAAATGGTTGGCAGAGGAATGGGATTCTAAGTTCCAACGTTCCCTGTCACAGTCTCCATAAACCCGGACCGGACTGAGATGCCACGGCCTCTTCAACCTCAAATATTTCGCCATCGAAACTCTCCAAACTGACCAGATTATTTCTTGCCTCTGCCATACTAATCCTTATATATGAGTTCTGGATAATTTCAATAAAGATAGAATCGCTGAATAGTTCGACTGAATGTTCCGACCGTCCTCGATCCAGCAAGGTAATATATATGTATATATATTATTAATTACTATGATACTACATTTATATTTGGATTATGTCTATCATGTCCATTATCATGTCTATCAGATCAAATGGTTGAGAAATAGCAATAAAATGAAAAATTGTTTGAAATTGTTTTTCTCTATAGTATACTTTTTCATCTACCAATCAGGATGAGTCAAATGCAATCCTTTAAATTTTGAAATAAAAATTTATAAAAAAATGAATATAAAAAATAACTGTTAGTTATTAATGGATAACTTGTAGCTATGTATCTATAAATGTATAACCAACATTTCATGGCATATCATTATAAGAATGTGATCCACACACACACACACTTGAACTCATTTAACTAGAATAATATGATGAATAAAAAAAATTTCAAACTATCTTTCAATTCATGAGTGTCTCTTGACCATTTTATCTCTATGAATTGATCCAGCCACAAACTATGTAAGTGTACTATTATATATAATTTTTCTTTGTTAGCCAAAACCAAGCTGACTAAACTTGAGTTTACCACTGAGTTAATATTAAAATTTAATTTTCACTTTTTCACGCCAACCTCTTTTTCTTTTTCACTTGTCGGGTGAAACTTGTCTATCTCTCGACTAGACAATTCTATCAACTTTGGTCGGTCCTGACTGTTTTACTTCGACTTACTTTTTTGTTCTACCTACTGATTTTACCTCAACCACTTGTCACTTCAAAGTCGGATAAATCTACAGAGTATTTTTCTTTAGTCTAAGAGACTTAAGAAATTACAAATGATTTTCACCTGTGAGTAAGATAGAGTAAAATAAACACATTAACAAATCCAAATAACTTATATAACATATGCCCAAATATGTAGGAAGACTTGAGTCGACCAATGTGTCGTAAAACCCTAACTTTCACGCGGTGAGAAATTTATGGGTTCTTGTTCTTTCACTCAACTATAATTGTAAAGGACATTTACACAAGTAAATCTGAAAATATTGGGTGGCCAAATAAACACATTCAACTGTAAACTATTTCATAGATATAACTTTTGCGGAAATAATAAAGTATTACAAACTTGTCGGTCCAGACTTCTCGGCTCACCCACTGATCCTTTTACAAAGATTTGGCTCTTGGAATGAATCACTTACACATAAGCTTGAGCTTCAACTTATCTTTTCTCACCCTAAGTTCCTATGTCTCTTGTGTCTGTAAAAACTAATTAACAAATTTATTCTTCTATTTATAGGCAACCTTGACATTGCTTCTACATGGCTCGACTAACTCACCATTAAAGATTGTAATAACTATCTACCTAACAACTTAGCTTCATAAATAAATTCGAGTGGTTTGCATTGCCTAATCGTGGACTCTTCCCTCTTGTCACACTGATCGACAAGATCTTGACTGGTACAGACTCTGACAGAGTCGGCTGAGAGTCAGGTACGGATCTGCAAGTAATTACATTTTCCAACACTCCCCCTTAATTATAAGTAGATGGGGATTTTTGAAACAAAATTTACAAAATGTTTCTGAGCTTAGACATGCTCTATTTATGACAGAGTTCATTGTGGAGAACTTGTCATTCCAAGATAACTACGCAGATAGTGGAATGTGTCATTTGCCAATGGTTTCATAAAGATGTCTACAAGTGGTCTTTAGACCTGCAAAATTCCAAACAAATTTCCTTGTCGTTCACCAACTCTCTTATAAAATGAAACCTTGTGTTGATCTGCTTGGTTCTCTTGTGAAACACATGATCCTTTGATAATGCTATGGCTGAATTGTTGTCGCAGAAGATTGTTGTCGGTTCTTGATGGTTATGTGATAGCTTGACATGCAACACTTGTCGCTGCAACATACTCTACCTCAGCTAAAGACAAAGTTACAATGGGTTGTTTCTTTCAAGCCCATGAAACAACATTTGTACCAAAATGAAAGGTGTACCCAAATGTGTTTTTCCTGTCATCTATGTTGCCTGCATCGTCACTGTCAGTGTAACCAATGAGTTTAAAATTTTCTGAGGCTGAATACATAATACCAAGGTCTTTTGTGCCACTTACATACCTCAAAATTCTTTTACCTGCTTGCCAATGTGAATCTTTTGGTGACTCCATGAACCTTGAGATTAGACTTACTCCATACATAATGTCTGGTCTCGTCGTTGTCAAATACATAAGGCTACCAACAAGCATTTTGAACAACCTAGGATCGACAGTGGATCAACAGTGGATCCTTCATCATCCTTGCCCAATTTTAAACCTGCTATTATTGGTGTTGGGTTTGTCTTGCAATTAGACATGTTAAGTCTTTTTAAAACTTCACTTGCATACTATTTCGGTGATATAAAGATACCAATTTCAGACTGTTGAACTTCAATGCCCGGAAAAAACTTCATAAGCCCCAGATCAGTCATTTCAAATTCACTTTCCATGACTACTTTAAAATATTCTATGCCATAATCACCAATAAATATTAAATCATCTACATAGAAGCAGAAAATTAACACCTTACCTTGCTCATCGACTTTGGTGTACAAAGTTGGTTCACTTTCACTTATGTAAAATCCATTTTCAGTAAGATAGGAATCAATTCGGTTGTATCAAGCTCTAGGAGCTTGCTTCAAATCATATAATTCCTTTTTCAACCTGTACAGTTTATGCTCTCACCTTGGAAGTTCATACCCTTGTGGCTATTCCACATATACTTCCTCTTCTAGATAGCCATTTAAGAATGCCAAATTGACATCCATTTGATGAACATGCCATTTGTTTTGTGCAGCAACGGCCAAAACTGTTTTGACTATATCCATATGTGCAATAGGTACAAACGTTTCATTGAAGTCTATGACGGGTTGCTGTGTGAACCCTCTTGCTACCATTCTTGCTTTGTGCTTTTGCACATTCCCATCAGCAGCTTGCTTTGTCTTGTAAATCCATTTTACACTAATTACATCTTTGTTTGTTGGCACATCAACTAGTTTCCATGTCTGGTTTTTCTCAATGCATTCTATTTCTTCATCCATGGCTTGTGCCTATACTTCTTCTTCAATAGCTTCTTCAAATGTTAGTGGATCATATATAGGAGAAAATAATGCAAAGAGAGAGAATGAATTTGGTGTACTATCTTCATATACCTCTCGTAGATTTCTTGTCTTCACCGGTTCTGTCGATGTCAACCTTGATGAAATGCTTGATGAAGTCTACTTTCCTCTTGGTGTGCTTGTCGATCTAGCATGAGATGCTACTTGTGTCAATGTTCCTTGTGCTGAACCATGTCTTGGTGTCATGGGAGTCGATGGTGGTGTGACCAGTTGACTTACATGTGGTATTTGAACCACTTCCTCTTCCATATCATCATTGTCGACATTCAACACAATCTTGAAATTTATGTCAACAGTTCCATCCAATGATTCATTCTCGACAAATTGAACATCTTAACTAATTATCACTTTACTTGCGACAGGGTCATCCAACTTGTATGCTTTTGTGTCTTCAGAATAGCTGACAAAAATACATTTTTTTCCCTTCTTGTCTAGCTTCCTTCTCAGCTCATCTCGAACATGAGCATATGCAACACAACCAAAAAATTTTAAATGAGAAACACTATGATTCATACCTATCCATGCTTTTTGGGGAACTTTGTTCTTCACACTCTTTGTCGGATATTGGTTCATAATGTATACAGTAGTTGTGACTGCTTCTCCCCAATATTCATTTGGCAAATGCTTGGCTACTAACATGCTGCGTGCCATCTCCATGATGGTTCTATTCTTTCTTTCGACAATACCATTTTCCTGAGGTGTATACCGTGTAGTGAATTGTTTCTGTATGCCATGGGTCTTGCAAAAATTTAGAAATTCATTTGAAACATATTCACCACCTCTATCATTCCTTAAGATCTTGATGCGATGTCCACTCTGGTTCTCCACGAGTGCCTTGAACTACAGAAAAATAACTAAATGCATCATATTTATGTTTCAAAAAGTATACCCATGTTTTTCTTGTGTAGTCACCAATAAAAGCTACAAAATATTTGCAGCCATTAATACATGATGTCTGCATTGGACCACAAATGTCAGAGTGCACAATTTCAAGTGGTGTGTGTGCTCTATAGGACTTTCCAACTGGAAAAGTCTCTATATGCTGCTTGCCAAAAATGGATCAAAGACAAACCCCAACTCAAGAAAAGTGGATCACAACTGAAGAATTACATAGAATGTTTCCTCACCTTCTCATGGAAGACAGAACGCTTCTAGATCTAAACAGGGAGGAATTGGGTAGCGTGGAGAAGATGGAAAAAGGATAAATTCAGTTTATTAATTATTTATGTTTATTTATGCAAATAAAAAAGCTCCTCATTATATAAGAGGACACTCCGTAATAAAAAAAATGTCTTCTTTGTTTCTGTCGAAACACGTCTCTCTCTGTGTTTGCCTTTTTTCGTATTTGTCTTGTTTTTAGGGTTTAGTGTGAAGCAGCCAAAGTGCCTCATTCATGGCATCCTCTAGTCTTTCAATCCATCAGCGATCACCTCCCATATAGAGAGGTATCCTTCCCCATAGGCTTTCTCTCTCACTGGAGGTTTTCTTCTTCTTACCAAAATCTACTAAGCAAGTAGGAGTAGGCAAGACTCATGCTACGCACTTGCTAAAATATTCCAAATTCATGGGAAAATGAGCATACCTCATCCTTCATCATGCTGTACTGTAAGCACCTCCTCACATCTAGGGCACGCGTAGCTACACCTTGTGCGCACTCCCTTTCACCCTGTGCATCTCCTAGAGCTGAGCATTGTCTTCAGCTGGAACAATGCCGGTTCAGCATGCACTTCATTGATCGCACCCTAGAAAAGTAGTGTGTGATAGATCAAAAATCCAACATGCAAGGATGTTTGGATTTTCCTAGCCTAGTAGACCTAAACCATCTACCTACTTGACCTTAATGAAGAAGTGTGGATCATGGTATATGATGCCCAAAGACAAATGTTAACAAGTGTCATATCATTATGTACTCTATACATGGTATGTGTAAAGATTCAAATATATTTATAATATTAATGATGAAAGAAAGAAAGAAAAATCTCCATCCATGGTTATGTACAAACTAGGTTATTTAAGACCTCCTATTATTGTTCACTTAGTCTGTATATACTCTACTCACATTCCATTTGTGAGTAGAGACATGTTATAAATTTAAATATATTAATATTAGAAGTAAGTTCTAAATACATTTAGGTATAACTTACCATCTATATAACCTAAGGTACTATCTACAAACTGAACTACTATGTTTATATATAAACATATATAGACATCAAACACAAAAAAATCAAAATATTATCTATAAGAATTCTACATTAAGATCTAAGATGAGTAAACTATTAAAATACCTTTCAAGGTCTGCACATTAAATACCTGCTAAATAGTAAAACATTCCATTTAAAAATACATCATCATAAATAAATAAATAGAGTAAGCAATGTGACTATCCATTTGGTCCAATATTGAATCTCTTTTCGCATATATAAAATCCACAGTCCTAACTAAACCCTATCATAATCACATGCATTAATCTTTTAAAACTCCCTCATAACTCTTGCTTATAAATTAACTAAGTAAACAATTAAAACAATTAAAGAACTATGTAATTTTAAAACAAAGGTAAAAATAATGCATTAATGTTGGATATGTTGTCATTTAATCTAAAACAAAATAAGATATCTTTAATTTTTTTTTTATGTTGGTTCATAAAATAAAAAGGTAAAAAATTGCATCTGAAGAAATTAGATTTCTCTGAGATCATGGTTTTTTTGGCCTATGCTATTTGGTGTCTCATGGTAATGACCCACTATATTTCTTGTGAAAAAACCTATTTAAAGGTTTTCACATAAACTTTATTTGTCCTTATGTGTTTGTTTCCTTAAATCATTCTAGTTTTTTTTATGTGTATTTTTTTAAATTATATTTTTTTAAAATCGACTATTATTATTACACTTAAAATTATGATTTAAACATCAAATGAAAGGCATGGTTAAAATTAAGACGTCATATAAAATGTTTTTGATGAACAAGGTTTGACATCAAATTTAAACATTGGACCAACCAACCCCTCAGCCATCGAACCAACCAACGGATTTTTGAAACAAGAGGTGTAATACCTAGTGTGTTAAGACCTCGACATATCTAGTTTGTAATTGTGTATTATTAAGGACCTAGAGACATTATTATTATTTTGTAAATATTTAATTAATCAAAACAACTGCCATGTCGAGGAACATTAAAAAAATATTGGAGGCCTAGATCCAGAATCTTAGGGGGAATGGGGACAATCCTAGCACTTTAAAAATTGTTTGGTTGATCTTGGTTTATATTTATGTCTTGATGGATCCATTAGTTGATGATTACCCAAACATTGTACAACCTACCCAACAATTTATTATTTTAGCCTATGGTGAAATTATTGTGCCTAATTCATGATTTAGTGATCCTCCTTTGTTTTTGGGTGGGTGCAAGTTGTTGATTGAGCTCCTTTGGTGGTTTTATGACTCCTTTATGGAGGTTACACTTGGTTTAGTAACTCCAATTTGCACAAGTGTTCCCTCAGTGGTTATT
>LPNX010444883.1:92114-153434 GCA_001517045.1 Pseudotsuga menziesii
GTAAAAAATTTTATTTATATTTTTAATTGCATTAGAATGATTCTATGAGCTGTGGATTTAATTATTTTAGCGATTCCTAGGATTACTAGTCAATTCGAATGAGTAGAATTAACTTGTTTTGTGAGTTGTTTAATGGATCGTATATGGGTCAAAATATACAGCCATATAAATGTAAGTGTTAGCCTTGATATGATTTCTATGAGATAAAAAAATCATATATTTCTCTTCATTTGGCATTTGGAAAGTTAAATTGGAAACTAGGTACATTGCATTGAAATTGGGAAATAGTTAATGGATTCAAATCTCTATTTTTGGTAAAAGATGAATGCACATTCATATTCTATGGTATTGGTGATTTAATTATGTTGTATAATTATATTTTACAGATATTTACCTTCACCTCTATGTGCCTCATAAATTGGTACAAATGGTTTGATTAAATTCCTCAGAGCGTTTATTAACTAGTTGTACTAATTAAACTTGCAATATTCTTAGTTTAGGTACTTGGACATTTATATGAAAAAAAACACTTTATTTTGTTGTATGTGTAGGATTGAATATGTGTATAATGTTTGTCGGTTCACTTTTTCTTTCATTGGCATGGTTGTATGTCAATTTTTTACAAGAATAGTTGTTAGTATTGAACGATTAGTTAACTAGTTCTAGTAGAATAATTTTCATAACTTCTATGTTTAATTAAATGGAAAATGGTAATTAGGAATGATTTACATGTTATCATGTGTTTATTAGCCATTGGAATTTATAAAAAATGGTTAAGTGATAAACAAATTAAATTATATTAAGTACCATCAATTGTGCACTAAGTGTCGTTAAGTATCGAAACATTAATTACTAGTTAATCATGACTAAGATTAAATGGCCTTTAGGGGTGGAATTTTGTATGAATTGGATTGTAATGGATATTTTGTGTTGATATAAGGTATTATTAATCCTTGTTGGACCTTGTATCATATGTTGGAGCAGTTATTGAATTTATTTTAATTTATTGGTAATTAAAGTGTCTTTGTCGTAAGTAAATCCTAAAAATAAAATTTAATATTTGTTTAACTAATACGCTATGCTAAAATTATCTAATTATCCTTAGAGAGCTAATGATATGCCCCTCATACCCCTTTATATCCTCGTGGGACACTACAAGTGGTATTAGAGCTTGGGTTCCAACGCTGCAATTGTTGGGCGTTCTACAGAGTTATTATCTTCTGCCTATGTAAATTTTGAGTTTACAAATGTGCTTAGTACGATGTTATTAAATTCCCTTATGTTAATAAAGGAAAAAGAAGTCTCACTTCAAATATTAGTTCATTGTATGCTGTAGAATTAATTAATATTGCATATTTGTTGTTCAATACATTTATTGGTTCCTACTGTGTGGTGCATATATAATAATTAAGAGACCTCATAGGTTTATGCTTGTGCATTGCATCTTTTGAAACCCATTGAATTGTTAATATTGAAATTATTCTTGTAGTATGACTTATTTTACTCATACATTATGATTATTAATTGATAAGTAAATAATTTCCATTATAATTGTATGTACTATGTACGATTATCAATACTAATTTAATGCTAAGTTATTAATATGATAGAGTTTTATTACTATTAAATATTAATATGGCTTTTTAAGTGGTATTTATAAACTTACTCATACATTATGATTATTAATTGATAAGTAAATAATTTCCATTATAATTGTATGTACTATGTAAGATTATCAATATTAATTGAATGCTTAGTTAGTAATATGATAGAGTTTTATTTATATTAAATATTAATATGGTTTATTAAGTGTTATTTATAAGCTATATGAATTTTGTATTTTCGATGGATGATATGTTTTTAGAGTCTTATTTATGTAAACATGGATGAGTAACTCATTGGTTATTTTACGAATGTGACACTTGTCTAAATGGTGTTTCTCATTCTCCTTTTTATTTTATGAATTTAGTATGGTTTTATACTATCTATTAATTATAACTGTGTTAACTTATCTAATTAGTTAGTGGTAGAAATGCCACTTGGAGGTAAGCACAACTCTTGGTTATTTTTGTATTCTATTATTTAATTTATTTATTTTGAGGTTAGTGGTAACATTATTACTATTCTAGCTACCTCACTAATGTATTTATTGAGTGGAGAAAATTAATCAGTTGTCCCTAATGGTTCATATTCTCTTTTATTTTGTTATTTTGCTTATGGAGATGTAACTCCTTAACTATTTTTGGAGGAGAAATGGTCACTTGTGTCTAATGATTCATATTCTATTTTATTTTATTTATTTTACTTATGGAGATGTAACTCCTAGTATATTTTTGGAGGAAATGTAACTCTTTTATTTATTCACTTAATATCATTTATTTTAATTTATAAGGGATATGTATAGTTGTTAAAAGTATATATATTTATAGATGCATTATTATATATATGAATGCTTGTATGTTTGTATATACTGTAATATGTATTTTATTATACATAATAGTTATTAGTAATACTTGTATGTAATATTATGAATTTACTATATGTATAGAGGTTAACTTATGTAATGATGTAAGTCTAAAATTTGGAGGTGTTTGGAAGTTCTTGGAGGCATCTTGAGGCATTTGGAGGTGTTTGAAAATATGAGGAAGTATAGTGTGATCAAATGTGTTATGTTAGTATATAAGTTATAATACGTATCTAATATGATAGTACTCGTTTATGCAATTATTGTTATAATTGTATGGATATTATGGTATAACATAATAATTATATGAGTATATTAAATATAGAATATAGGTTATATGACTAATATGTTTTCTATATAATTAATAATAATATGATATATGATTGAAGAATTATAATATGTATGTAAACAAAATGGGTGTATGTATATAAATAACACATAGCAATAGTAAGTATGGTATATGGTATGATTGTATGATAGTGTGTTGTAGAGCAAGTAATTATTTTATTGTAGAATATTAGAAGGTTTTGGTGGTAGGATGTTTGGTTGGTTTAGCTGACTATGTATTTACTTTTATTGATAAGTAGTGAATTGCACATAAATAATTAGTAATGTACTCTATTATTATATATATCATCATGTGCTAATAATTCTATGTAAGTTTATGTTAAATTGTAACTAGACGATATGGTTTTTATAGTTGACGTACGTGGTTTGATATTATTGGTTTCTATTGGATGTTGTTGATGGAAATCAATTGATTAATGGTTGATGCATGTACGCCATTGTCATTATTGTATGTATGTCTATTATTTGTTGTCCTTGGTTGTTATGGTTATTACGTGTATGAATGATGCATTTTGGTTGGTGTATTCTGGATGATGTATTTTGATTGATGTTTTATGATCATTGTCTTACGCTTGATGAATCCTATTTGATGTGTTCTAATTGTGTATTCTAATTGATGTATTTGGATTAATGTATTCCAATTCATGTATGTTGGTTCATGTATTCTAATTTATGTTTTATGATCATTGTCTTCTACTTGCTGAATCTTGGTTGATGTATTTTTATTATGTATTCTAATTGATTTATTTTGGGTTATGTATTCCATTTGATATATGTTGATTGATGTATTATGGTTGATATGTTTCAATTGATGCACTATGATTGATGCTTGTATGGTTGGTTAATGCATGTATGGTATTCCTTGGATTACATTACATGATCGATATATTATTGATATGTTAGAATTTTGATGGTTATAAAATATCTAAAAAAAATTTAGCATAAAAATATGATAACCATAAGCAAAGGGTCATTGAAAGAAAGACAAGAAAAACCACAAAAAAGAACATGAAGATTTAGGTTGGGAAACTATCATGGGGGGAAAACCCCAACAAAACTTCCTCTATATAGAATTCAACCAATTACAGTGTAAAACCCAAAGAACAAGAATAGCATCTCCGATTCTATTGTAGTCTCTCTCTCTCTCTCTCTCTCTCTCTCTCTCTCTCTCTCTTATGCAATGATTGAGTGTGAAGTATGAATGAGAGAGGTGCCTAAAATAATTATATTCATCAGGTGAGTGAATCAAATAACTAACTAGGTTTGTGAGGTTCTCTAATTAGGGTCCTTGTACCTAGGAAGACTTAAAGTAACATTTATAAAATACTTTTCTGGCTACTATTGCCTCGTCTTACAATGAAGGTTTTACCTCATCAATTTTACATGACCAATTACATCAAGGACATCTATGAATGGAGGAATAACATATTTGCAGGAGGAATACAAAAAAATCACAATAGAATATTTTCCAAAGTTACATTTCTTTTAACAATCCCTCATAACTAAGAAGGTATTCTTAATAGGAAGAAACCACCACCACAACTCTACATATGAATGGTGAGTCTCTGTATGTCATAGAAAGTTTTGGAGAAACATCATTCATCTTCACCATCAATTTGGAATTCCATCATCATCATCATATTGTAACTTCTAAGGCATCATCTACATCAACATCATTAGTATGTGGATACTAGGACATCATCATATGAAACATCAACATGTGAATACTAGATCACCATCCACAACATGGGTATGTGAATACTGAATCATCTTCTGTAACATTTGTCTGTGAATATTGGATCATCTTCTACAACATCAATATGTGAATACTGAATAGTATTCTACAATATTAGTATGTGAATACTAGATTATATTCTTCAATATCATTATGTGAATACTGGATCATCTTCTGCAACATCAGTATGTGAATAATGGATCCTGTTCTGCAACATTGGCATGTGGATATTGAATCATCTTTTGTAACATCAGTATGTGAATACTGAATCATCTTCCACAACATTAATATTTGGATATGAAAGAATAGACAACATCATGAACATGTTAGCGACGAAACCTCATCATCAACAAATAAATGCTAGATCATTATTTTTATTATTGATATAGAAATATTGAAACCACATCATCATGATCAATATATAAATATTGAAAAAATGTCATTAGCATCAGGATAGAAATAATAAAACCACCTCATCACCATCATTATAGAAATGTTGAAAAAACCTCATGATCAGCAGCATAGAAATGTTCATATCAACACAAAGTGTGGGAATCTCATCATCCTAATCTTAGGACATCTAGATCAGCATCACAGTAGGTTCTTTGGTAGATCCAATCAGTAATTTATATGACTTACTAACCATTTCCAGCCAACAAGTCTAGTGAGACAGATGAATCTCCATGGGGACCAAACAAAGGCTTTTCTTGCTTACTAACCCTTTCAATTCAAACAATCCTAGCCATACATACTAATACCCTTATGATAAAACAATCCTCACATCTAATTACTAACCCTTTTGGACCAACAAGCCTAAAAAGACATAATCTACCCTAGACTGAACTACCACACCATTGTAACAAAAAACCTACTACCTCTACTTCACTCCCTCTTTCAAGGGAGGTCCTTTTGGAATACACCAAGATAGTCTCAAAGTATTCAAACTTTACACAAGAGTGAGGCTTAGCCAACCCATCTACCACTTGTTCCTCTGTAGGAACATACTTGAGCTTCAAAACTCCCTTATCCAACATTTTCTTTATCGTTCTTCTCTTGTACATCCAAAACTACACCGTACATTCGTAGCTTAATTATTTCTTCTCTTGTACATATGAAACTTTATCGTACATCTAAAACTTCATCATTTCTTCTCTTGTACATATGAAACTTTATTGTACATCTCCAAATTCTTGATTTCTTCTCTTGTACATTTGCAACTTTATCGTACATCTACAACTTCATCATTTCTTCTATTGCAACTTTATCATGCATCCACAACTTCATAATTTCTTCTCTTGTACATATACACCTTTATCGTACATTTGTAACTGCATCATTCTTCTTTTGTACATCTGCAACTTCATCATTCCTCTCGTGTAGGTGATTGCATAAAATCATTGCTACAAGTCAAATACAGTGGCATGATTAGAAAATTTTCATAACATATTCATCATGAAAAATTCTTATGCATAAACATATATTTCATTTAATCAATCAACTATAATACAAAATTCATAATATCTCATATACATATGGTAACTTTCTATATGTTTTCCATCTCTACCAAGACATTATTTATGAGTGTGGACTACTCCCAACATGTCAGCAAAGAGGTTTCACTCTAGATAAGTAGCAATGAAATGTTGTAAAACACCATAATACACTTACCCATCTTATTCATAGTAGTAGTAAACTTCTTATAAATGCAAAAATTCAAACATGCATAATATATTTCATAAATCTAGGAACATGTATATGTACGCAAGTGAACAACTAGATATATAGGAAATGACAATTCAAATACTTATCTTTTTTTTTTGGTATAATCCATATTCATCTTTATATCCTTGCATTAATTATTGGAGTATTTGACAACGTGCTCTACTTCATCGTATCATTCTGAGGACTTGTTCCTATATTTCTCATTATCATAAATATTAGTCAAGTATTCTTCAACCATAGATCACATAGAACTTTGTATTGGTGTTGAATATGTGTGTCCTACAAATGCATCCCTTGTTATCTAATGTTGAAGTGGATAAAAGTATGATATTTGTATTTATAGGTAGAATTATTCCAGATAAAAGTACATATTCCCCATCACTTGAGTAATCTTCCCTTGCTTTCTTCTCAGCTTCAATATATTCATCCTTGTTTTCATTGAGGGCAACACTAGTCCTCTTTCTGTAACATGATGGTGTGATATTTCTGTTTGTAACAATGTCAACCCAATCAAAGTCATCATCTCCCTACAGGAATATCCTTTGGTCTCTCAAACATATGCGTTCATATTCAATTGTTCCCTTCAAGTACAACACCATGTTCTTTTCCACAACCATGTGAACACATCTCGGCTCTACAAAGAAAATAATGCCCTCATGTTTTTCAAGTAAATCAACGAAGAAATATTCTCCTTATAGGTTGTGACATCAACTATTTATGAACTAAGATCACATATTGAATTCAATTTTGATTCCATTAGTGTACCCTAACATCTCAAACCTTATATTGACCACACATTTTCCTTGTCTAAGGAAAATGTACCTCTAATATCAAAAATCATGTCAAGATGATCAAAATTTGAGATCTACCATAGTCACTCCCTATGAACTAGAGCACCATCCTTCTTCTACATCTTGTACTCTATGTATGAGGACATTTGAGTGGCATGTAGTCTCCTCTGCTATTAATATTCTGTGTCTCCGTCTATATAACCTCTGAAGGTCATTGGATATCAAGATCCTCCATCTTGAACTTTGTTGCAAGTTTCTATTGTGCCCATCTATGAGCTTCTTGTACTTTGTAGGATTATATATTCAACCTTAATGCTTGTATCTCCATCACTATAGTTTATCCACAAGATCCTCAAGTAGCTATATGTGCTATCCCATGGGTGCCTACTAATATTTTACAAATCCTTCTGTGCATAGGTGGTTCTCTGTAGAGATTCTCAAATATTAGAGGTTTCTAGATCTATTCTTATACTTCTATTACACCAAATGTTTATTGTAATATTCATCATTGAAGAGGTGCTTCTATCACATGATCAACTCCCTCTTTCTGAGAGAAACAAAAAATATCGCTTTGTATCTCTTGATACTTCCATCTGTTGTATGCTTGATCTTGTAGATATACTTCAAAGATGTTACAAATATTCCCTATAGCCCTCCAAATATCATTCTATATGATCGACTGATACTTCTTGATCATATCATCCTTCCATTCTTTATTCTTGGCACATTCTTTCGGAAGGTTTCCTTTCACATCACAACTGAAACATCTGAGCTGTGAGAGGTCCTTATTCTCAAGGCATTTTATTCTTGCAAGAATGTTGTTCCTTCTTGTCTTTTCTCTTCTTGGCATGAGTTTTTAGGTATTTATTTTCATATTAATCCATATCTTCTTCTTTTTCCATCAGTCGAGCTTCTTCTTTCATGCACTCCTCCATAGGTGAGATTCTTTATAGAACAAATTCCTTTAATGAGCTTGGGAGACCATTGAATGTCATAATATAAGCTTCTACATATTCGACATTATCTCTATTGGATTATGGTTTCTCCTTTAGCTAAGATATCCTTGTGAAGTAAGATTGAATTCTTTCTGACATTTGCATCTTCACATCCATGAATTGAGTTCTAAAGGTCATCTTCATGTTGATATTATTTCCTTCATACAATTTGGTCATTGTATTGAAGATATCCTAGGGAGTATTCAAGGATGATACATGGGAGATCCAATGGAGACAAAATAATCCTATTGTTTTCGACCCAACTCCATTTTGTGCTTTATCTTAATCTCCCTATGGATCTGTAACTTATTCTTTGACATAGTTCTCCAAGTCATGCCTCTTCATGTAGGAGAATCACTCTATACTTCCATGGTAATAATATTTTGGCACCTTCAAGTTTGTCTTCAATCTTGGTACTATTTGTCATCATGATAAAAATGACAACATCAAATGGAAATAGAGAGGATAAAACTTACCAATGAAATTGTTTCAAGTTGATGCTTGCTTGAAATATTTTATAGAAGACTGCTTCTGTTGGACGAAACCATAATTTTGTAACTTAGGTACCTTTAATATCTAATTGGATATAAATATGTTCCTCATCATGGAGATTTTTGTATCATGCTCATTTGTCCAAAACTATGGATATAACTGCAAAATATCTAATGCCCTAGTTTTCCCGAGTGACATTTTTAAGTTGAAATTGAAAATCCAGAGAATAAGAAACTTATTCCATAGAAATATGCGTCCTCCTAGGTTTAGTTTTATGGTAGTCCCTTTTTAACTAATCGATGGAGGAAGGTTCCCATAGAATGAATCCCTAGTTTCCCCAATTTCTTCTATAGAATTCTCTAATCTTGATTCTGATGTATCTTCAAAATTCTTGCTTCTGAAGGTCTTAAACTTTCTCCTAAGATATTATGATATCTATTACTTCTAATCCCATAATTGGATTCACCAAGTGGAACTTCTGTTAATTTTCCTAGGGTGACCTGTTTGAGGACTAATCAATATAGCGAATTTGTATGGAATTCCACATGTCATTGTTAAAATTTGGGGTCCGAAACGCATACCACATAAAATACAGTCTATTCCATATTTGTATAGTCTTTTTAATTCTTAATTGGATATTCCTAGCCCGAGATATAGAAATTCTTCCTAGTCCACATGTTTAAGACTAAATTATGGAAGAGGTTGGATACCTAATTTGCAATATGATCAATGAAATAAGTACAAGCACATCCACACAAAAGAACACATAGATTTATTCGAGGAAACCATCATGGGGGAGAAAATCCACAAAAATTACTCAATATAGAATTCAGCCAAGTACAATGTAAAACCCCAAGAACAAGAATATTAGATCTCCTTCCATAGTTCTCTCTCTCTCTCTCTCTCTCTCTTTATCTCTCTTGTGTAATGCTTGAGTGAGAAGCGTGTATTAATGAGAGAGATGGCTCAACTATTTACATTTGTTGCACATGAAAATATCACACTACCTAGTCAGCCTTCAAAAGACTTTCTTATTGCGTGTCAACCTCCCAAAAAATCCTGATTTGGATCATATTGGCCATTTTTTCACTGACCTAGAAGGGATGACGCTCTTTTGCATTTCCCACAAAGCATCATCAATGCCTCCTCTAATTGAAAAAAAGGAGTCGCTGCCTCTTTTTAGTGGAAAAAATACGAGATCGACGATCTATCCAGTTTAGCAAAAGGCATCGATGGTCAGTTGAAAGGGAAAAAAAAAGAAATTTCTATAATATTTCGTATGGAATCCTTCGTGGAATTAGTTCCTATGTGCCCCAAAAAGGTGGCATTCTCCTCCCTCACCTATAGGTATCTCATTCTCTCTTTTTGTCAAGTGATCCTATGGGTTCTTGGCCTATGAATGTAGCCTCCATGAAGAGAATGGGAGAGGCCAGAAAAAAGCATCCTTATGTTTCTAGTTTGAAGTCTGAATAGAGGCAAAGTAGAGGTAGCTTGTAGCTAGAGAGGTCTTGATAGGAGAATGTAGTCATTGTTGTTAAGACATAAACTATCAACATCAACGCTTTTTGGTTGTACTTCTTCATCATCCATATATTAATACAAACACATTTCAATTTCCTATATTTGATTGTTGTGTTTATGATTAAATATTATTGGATTCCTTGATTACTAATATTGATAGTTGATTATCATGATGCTCTCATACCTTTGTTTGTCTTGTAATCCATTTTGCAGGTATTGAGCCATCTCAAGGACTTTCTGGAGAGAATATAAGCAGATCTATGATTGAGGTATATCATGTGTTATGTTATTAAGCATAGGAGCTGTCATTATTCTTCCACACTACATCCTGGGACTCGTGTGGTTCTTCCATGTACCATTAGTATATCGAACACCCTTTTACATACATTTGAGGTATAGAGAAAGGTACTTCACATACTCTATTGTATATCGAAAGGCCCCTTGTGAATGGTTGTGCATTAGACAACACTACTACCAATTTGAGCTCCCACGTACCTTGAGTATATCGGGAGACCCCACTAGGATACTGTGACCACTTAAGAAAATCCCTTTGGTCATCTTTTGTGGAGCAATACATCGAAAGCAGCATTCATGAAGACTACTACACACATACCCCTAAGGTATATGGCAAGTTGCACCCACTTGACAATCCTAGTGAGAGACCAGCTATTTTGAACCTGTCCTATCACTTAAGTTTGCTTGTGACCTTTACCTCTGTGTAGGTTTTGTTTGTGTGTTTTTACTCCCTTTTTGACCTAGACTAGGTAACTTTGGCCACCACCATGGTTGAGCAACTTGTGAGATGCCAAGCTAGTAGATTGCAGGGTTTATATCCTCACTCTCCTCCTACCATGGAAGGAGAACAAACAGTAACCATCGAACAACCAGCTTCTGCTAATGTTCCCGTAGGAACTATCTTAGCTAGTGAAAGCAGAGAATATTTTACTATTTACACGAATCTTTTGGTTCAATTGACTCCTACAACCGATGTTTCTATACATCTGCCATTGGAAGTCTATGGTGATAGTCTTGCCCCACCAAATTATGTCTTGGATGCTCCTTTTTGGAGGACTTCTATGGGCCAAGCTATTTTAGAATTCGGGGTTATTAGAACTTCACCAGGGAACCCTCCTTTAGGGGAGGAAGAACATAGAAGAATTAATGCATCTCTTGATCGAGCTAGTAACTTTTCAGAGAGAGTAGAAAGAATTATTCCCCCACCTATGTCTTGTTATGAAACTTTACCAACACGATTACCCTGTAATATAGATCCTTGACCAAAATATGAAATTAAACCTTCTTCAATTTCCCATCCAACTTATAGTGAGACTTCTCGTAATCCATGGCCTGAAGGATATCATTCACTAGCTCGAGTGTTAGGACCTATTCAAGAAATTCCTTTTCAAGGTAATCCAGGTATAAACCACAAACCTACAGTGTCACATCATGGACCCTATACTAGAACTTCCATACCTATCATGGTTGGGGGGCAATCCTCAAATCAAGCAATGTCAGTAAACTCTCACACTGGAGGGCAACCCCTGGTGTGAGTTATGTCATGTAAATAGAATTATTGCTAGATCAGGAAATGTTACAGCTGTAGGACAACTTGTAGTAGTTATCCCTCCTACTAATATCAATATTCCCCCCCCCCCACCCCGGCCCCACCGATCTAGTACAGGCCATCCCTTAGGGCCACAACCTATCAATAATACAACTTCTTGGGGATATACTTATCCATGAACTCAACCTCCTATGGTTAATCAAGTTTAGCAACAACCAACACTAGTGGCTATGTACCCTAGAATGCCTTACCCTTGAAATTCTTTTGTACCTTGGGGAAGACCAAATTGTTCAAATATCTCATAATATGGAGGATATTTTGTTAATACTGTTGGAGGATATGGTGAGCCTTCCCCCAGAGGACCACCATGAGGACCCAGAGGACCTCGAGGCCCTGGAGACGTTAGAGGTGGAGGGCCACCCTCATCACCTGGAGGAGGAAGCCCACCACCACCACCTGGAGGTGGAGAACCACCCCCACCACCTAGAGGAGAAGACCCACCACCACCACCTAAAGAAGGAGGACCACCACCACCACCACCGCAACCTTCTGGAGGACCCCCCCACTTGAGGAGCCCACCTCCCCATGGAAATTTTGGAAACCAACAACATTTTCAACAAGGTTCGTGAGCATCATCTATACCCATCTATCAATCTGCATATGGTCCTACTAGTCAGCAAATACCCTATCAGTATTACTAGTATATGCAACCAAACAAACAATTACCATTTTTGGCTACTTTAGATTTGCAAGATTTGTCAAGATTGATAAATGACCCAATTCATCATGACCCTTATTGGCTCGCCATTCCTGTAAAGATGCCTTCCGATATACCTAAGTTTGATGGTCAACATGGTGAACACCCAAAAAACCATGTGATGACATTTCACTTGTGGTGTTCATCAAATTCTTTGATGGACAGTTCAATCCATCTATGCCTTTTTCAAATAACCCTCACTGGTATTTCCACAAAATGGTACATCGAGTTACCACAACACTCTTTTTGGGATTCTAATGCCGTAGAAATGGCCTTATTGACACACTTTCAACTGCCAATCTAATATGAAACATGTATAGACATTTTAACCTCGCTTTTCCAAACCACATCTACTCATATCTCCAATCATATTCATGAATAGAAAAGAAGATGAAGGTATATTAAGGTCCCTTTTGTTGATCAGTTGTTAGCTGATTGGTTTACAAAGTCTTTACTACCACATATTGCTAGAGATGTCACGATGGGAGGCGCTATGAATGAGGAGCAAGATATAAGCCACGCTCAATACCTAGACTTAGTTTATTCCTAGTCAGGTACTTTGTATGATCTGATTCCACATGCTCCTCAGCCTACAACTGATCCATCTAGGCCTGCAACTGAACCACCTACTAATGGCATACCTGGTTCAGTTCAGACACAAACAACGGCTAAATATTCTAAGAAACAAAACACCACTCCATCCAATCAATAAGCACCACTTGCCAAAAATACATCCTCTCCTGTTAATCATGATTAAGACTAAATGGAATTTTGAGGTGGAATTTATTTTTGAATTGGCTTGGAATGGATATTTGATGTTTCTATAAAGTGTCAGTAATCATTCTAATTCTCAGCCCCTATATCAGATGTTGGAATAGTTATTGAATTTATTTTAATTTATTGGTAATTAAAGGGACTTTGTCATGATTAAATCCTAAAAAATGAAATTTAATATTTTTTTAATAATACAATGTGCTAAAATTATATAATTAGACTTATAGAGCCAATTATATGTCCCTAACACCCCTTTATATCCTCGCGGGCATTACAATAGGTTAGCCACAAAAAACCATTAAATTTTAATTGTATAATTCTATTTCTTCTTCTTTTTAGTAATTTCAATTTAATTTTTATCAATCCATAGATTTTATGATTTTTTAAAAATAAATTGCATGAAAATATAATTAGAGTTAGTTTATCTCAAATTTTGATAACCATAAACCCGAAACTAGAAACCAGAAGCCCTAAATCAACAACGTTTATTCTCTTGGTTTTATTTTCAAGTGTGTCTATGAGCAGAAATCATGTCAATAAGGTAAACTTGCATTGAAAATAAAATCGACAACATAAGCATTCCCAATTTGTTTTCAATATATTTCCATGTACACATTATTTAAATCAAACTGAAATTGAACCAAACGAGCCTTGGAATTAACAATGGATGAAGCTTGGATATACTTAATAAAGCACTTATGCAAAATTTGCTAATTAATTCTAACATGAATGATGGATAATTGGTATGGTTCTAATTAAATACATAATATTTTATAAAATATTGTGGACTATATAAAGTTGAGCTTGAACCTTGGATATACTTAATAAAGCACTTATGCAAAATTTGCTAATTAATTCTAACATGAATGAGCGATTATAGGTATGGTTCTAATTAAATACATAAGATTTTATAAAATATTGTGGCCTATAGAAAGTTGACCTTGAACCTTGGATATACTTTGTAAAGCATTTATGCAAAAATTGTTAATTAAGTCTAATTTGAATGATGGAGTATTGGTATGGTTCTAATTAAATACATAATCTTTTATAAAATATTGTGGCCCATAGAAAGTTTTTAATTGTGTAACCTTTTTCAAAAAATGTGCATGCATTGATGTTGTAATAAATAGACCTACGGTCCCTCTAGGTATTTTATAGGGACCTATCACTAAACTAATTCCACAAAATGAGGAAGAAACTTCTACAAAAATCACAGGTTTACAAGAAAAACATGTATTATACAAGAATCTATTGTATGACACTTGATATAGGTACTTTTTCTATCATGAATATATTTGGCATTGGTCTCTTATATCACACAAAGTTGGATATTCAAAATAATGAAGAACTTGGACAATTTATGTGTTCATATATATTTTGACATTTTATTGACTTGACCATAATTTATACTATTCGAAGACAAATACTTTGTAGGAAAATATAAAGAATCTTGGAAAGTATTTAACTTATATGACTAATCTCTTTACATCTTAAAATAATAGTACAAATTCGGTGTTTGTTCTCTATAGTATGTATGAGATTAAGAACCATTTGTAAGGGGAATATATCCATTAATATAAAAAAGTTGATTACTGTAATATCCCTATGATGTAACCCTAAGTTATTGTAATGTTGATTGTTTATTGTACTTATTTGCTGATGAGGAGCTGAAGGCCATGGCCCCACCAGCAAAACCTTGTATGTTAGGTGAGTAAGTTTTCTATGTTATAGACATAGGAGACTTAATAGTGTGACATTACTCAACGACGGGAAAAATGAAAAAAAAAAACTCTAAAGGAAAACGTAAAAAAAAATAATAGACGTATATAACCTTGAGAAAAATATATGTAAAAAAAAAAAACCATCCTTATGTATATACATTACCGTAATAAAACAAGTACATTGAAAATACATCTAAGATGGAAACAAAACCTATTTACTATGGGTATACATAACAAGTACGATATATACATACATGTTGTAATAAGAATGTATATATATGTATACATATACCGCTAGCATGGAATGCTTACAAAAATACATGTGGAGAACTTTAAGTAAAAAACGTTATAAATAGGAAATAAGTGGGTAAAGTCTTCACCATGTCGCCTCTTGGGAAACCCAACGGATACTATTTAAATAATTCCCATTATTTAATGAGGATTGCAGCATGGATGAAGGAAAACCTTGGGCGTGAGTGACTGTTTTTTTTCTGCATTTCCGCATGCAATGGGCGTGGACCTTTTGTTTTGGGTAAAATCATGAATGTTGGAATAGCTGCATGCCTCATGGTGGTTAATTACTACCTAAATTTAGGAAAACCTGCCTCGTTATTAGAAAACAACAAAATTACTCCCTTGAGTGGTGGGGGGCCTCAGCGCGCCAGAAGGAGAAAGGATTTTCGTTCTTGTTATTTATTAAGTTATGAAAGGCTTTTTAAAGGGAGAGCTCGGCAACAGTTTTGGGGGATTTGATTTTCGTGGGTTTCAGAAGAAATGGGTTGCCTGGTAGAATGAGATAATATTCCGGTGAGAACTGTAACCTCTAGCCGAGAGATTCCTTATGGAATCCTTGCGTCGTCCATGGGCAGCTATCTCTGCTCTTAAATGGAGCCACGATTTACGCCACAAGGCATGCTATTCATGTCGAACCACGATTGAGGATATTTCATCTTGCCGAGGTTAGATCAGGGTCTGCAACCAAATACATCAGAACAATTTCGGTAATCTTTGTATCCGTGGCATCGCCTGGAGATTCATATCAGATCACGCTTATTCTATTGTGCTCTGGACGGATGCACATCTCAATTCGAAGGTATGCAGTTGATATACTGTTTCAACTCTGAATTATGTGTTGTCATTCGTTATGAATAGACCTAGACTATTATACGCCATAGAGACCGAATTGATATGTTTTGAGTATATATATATATATATATATATATATATATATATATATATATATATATGAGAATCCTTGATGTCTACGTTTCACATCTACCTCGTATGCTCTGAATTGATATGCATGCCCGCTCTATGGTATGTGATGTCTTTTCTGCAGAAAGATCAAATTATACACCACATAGAGATCAAATGGTTGGGGTTTGATTATACACTGTTACAGCCTAAAATGTTTGCGATTTCCATAAACGGATCTGTAATCATTTATAAATTGTAGACGTTGAATCTATTGCTATTAAAATCGCTGCCCCCTTTTTTAGTTACAGTTAGATCTACACGATCTGATGCAATTAGGGTTTTTAACTTCACAGATAGATTCTGATAACCCTTAGTAAAACTTGAAAATGGTATCGCATTCAATGTTGAAGTATCAATAGAGTGTTAATAAGGGGATCGGCCCATCTCGCAGATCTGTGATAGGGGGTTGGTGCTTGATTGTAGGAAAAATCTTATCTACAATCGAAAACATTGATTTAAGTATTACCCATCGCTATTATGTGTTTATCCTCAATCACCTTAGATCTGACCATCGATCTTTGACCACCTTAGTTATGTCTCTTCTTATTTCATTTATGGTTTGGGTGGAATCTGAACCATATTGGTTGGATGCGCCTTGGGCATATTCTGAATCGTAAATATTTTGGGATGGAGTAAGTGGTTGATTCCCAGCTGGTGTGTGCAGTATATTGCGGATCGATTTTATTCTGAACCCCTTAGTTTTGTTTCTAAAACCACCTCTGTCGTATATTAGGATTTCACTTGGACATGAACCCTATCGTTTCTTCTATTCCAACATGCATGTGTGGTTTGTGTGGATCTATTTGGATCGGAACTGTAGGTTTTGATTATGGAGTGTGCTTTTGGTTCCTGTGCATTGTTTCAAGCTGAAACTCATAGGTGAAATAATTTGTGCCAATATAAGGATGAAACTTATATGATAATAATATATGCAAATATAACGATGAGCCTATAAGTGAATCATATTTACATGTTAATTACACATGTGGAACTTAGGTGATATGTATTATATATGTGAAATATATAAATTCTTGTGAATCAAGAGTCGATGCCCCCATTATTGAATAGACATAAAGTTAACTCCTAGGAAGCTACTTTCACCAGGGTGGGGTAAAATAATTCATGGTGGTACAACGAGAGAGTTACTTTTAAATATAACAGTTACATAGTACAACTATGGATAGAGTCATTTTATGTAGGGTGGCTTTTAGTTTGTAAAGGTTATAGAGAAAAATTTGAGCCTCCTTGATCATGTTATAAGGTAAGTGCTAACAAACGAAAGCATAACCGTTAGCCCTAGATAGGGTTGCAAATAAAAAGAACTAAAGAATAGTTTCTAGTATTGGGACTTAAGAAACTTGGTTACAAACACTTATTTCATTATTATGTTGCATAAAGAATTGATGATCGACCTATGTGGAATTCAATACCCAGAACCTTCTAGTTTCATGTTAGAGATACTCTCAGTGAGAGAGATTGCAAGAAGAGTAGAAAGAAAAATATGGCAACATTGATGTTGCGGATTGTAACCTTTCAAAGAAATAAATGTCACAGGATGTGACCATTTTGTGGACGTAACCCATGGACTGGGTGAACCACGTACATTGGCGTCTCTCTTTTGTTGTATCATTATTGTTTATCATCCATTTTATTGTTTTTGAATTTTATATTGATGTTGATTGGTGTAGAATTTTCCATGAAATAGTATCTTATCTGTTGTAATTGATTAGAATAAAGAATGATTATTTTTGTGCATTATGAGAAGGCTTGTGTAATCAGTTAATAAAATGATGGATATTGGGTTTTAAAATCCTTTACGAATTTTGCATAAAGCACACGTTATAAGAATAAAGAATTATGGAAAGCAACTTCCACGATAAGTATACCTTTTTCCTTCCTATTTTGGAACTTAAAAATGAATGTTTGGGGATACGATTAAATTGTAATTCCATGTGAATTTTCATTCTATTGTGTTCGAGTTAAATATATGGGAACATAGTGCTTAAATGTTTCCTTTACTGGAGATAAGTAAGGTTAAAATTTTCACGTACAGAAGCAATCCTCTTATCAGTTTCTTAGTTACCAAATAAACTCCTACAGGGGCTCGAATACTTATTAAAGAATGGTCTCGTATATGAGAAGTGTTTTACATATTTTACATATGGTAGAGTTACAATGATCAACTTTAAGAC
Source organism: Pseudotsuga menziesii (assembly GCA_001517045.1). Taxonomy (NCBI): domain Eukaryota; kingdom Viridiplantae; phylum Streptophyta; class Pinopsida; order Pinales; family Pinaceae; genus Pseudotsuga; species Pseudotsuga menziesii. The sequence continues at coordinate 110,448 of LPNX010444883.1, forward strand.
ACTTGATTTATGATGCTACAAAATGATTTATAAGGTGTTTTAGTCTTATATTATCATTCTTAATCATAAAGGATAAATGTTCATAATTAGTCGTTCAAAGAAGATTTTTCTGTTCTTGCTGAAATTGGTATGTGACAATTACATCGATAATGTTCCATTAAAAATGTCATTTACAACTCTTTAATTCTTTACACTTCTATGTACAACCATAAATTATCAATGCTTCATAGTCAAGTTGTTGATTGTCTCCATAGTATACCTTTGTATCTACTACTTTGCTATTAGAAGAAAGAGATTAAAAAAACATTAATTAACTTTTTAAAAATGTTGTCTAGATAGGTCCCCTTAAAATATTAAATTTATGTTTTTTGACATTTAAAAGACAAATTCAAAACTTCCTTATTAATATTTGAAAATAAGAATTTGAAATTTTAAAATTAGTCATTTATATGATGCTAACAAATTGATATATTTGGAATCATTCACTTTGATATTATGATATTAGATATTTATTTTATATATTGTAAAATTATTATCAAATTGGTGTAGTATATATTCTAATTGAAAATTTCAAATTATAGTATCAAAAATGTAATTTTGTTTCATATAAATTTATTTGAGTGTATTTTTATTTCACTTTATTTAATATAAGATTTGCTATCCATTAAAAAAGAACTAATATATATCTTCTTTGTTTCATTTCCTTCTATACATTGATTCAAAAGGACTTACTTTCGAAGAAGAGTGATGACCATCATTATAAGAATATTCCACAAGATGCAAATAATTATCCCATTTAGTAGGATGATCCATTATACATTCTTAACATGTCTCCAGTAACCTCGTTAACCCTTTATGTATGTTTATTTGTTTGAGGATGACGTGAAGTAATCATATTCAAATATGTTCCAAAACCTTTAAACAAACATTTCCAAAAATGACCTATGAATTTTGAATCCATGTCTCACACAATTACTTTTGAAATACCATGCAATCTAGATACCTATTTCATATAAATATATACTATTTATGTTTCTTTATGTGTAGTCTTAATTGGTATAAAGTGAGATGTTTTAGTTAATTTGTCTACCAGTACCATAATAACATCATCTTGTGACCTTTTCTTATATGATTTCATTATTAAATCCATACTCACTAAATTCCATTTCTATTATGGTATCTGTAAAGGTTGTAACAAACTTGTTGGGTGTCTATATTCAAATTTTACTTTCTGTCATTCTAATCATCTAGGTATGTAATTTGCAATTTCCTTTTTTATTTCTTGCCAATAATAATCCTTCTTAACTCTTGTTATTGTCTTATGGAAATCATAGTGACTTGCGTACGATACATCATGCATTTCTTTTAAAACCAATTTCTTTACATTTTCTGAGTTAGAAATGTAAACCTTGTTCTTATACTTAAGTATTCCATCTTCTAATTTATAGTTTTGAAACTTATATGTTGTTCCCTATTGCTGCAAACATGCTTCTACCTATTGAAACAATTAATTTGTATTGATTGTCTCTTTTATTCTATCCTATAAACTTGAAGTGCTAGTAGTGATAGTTACGTGCATCACATGCATTTTCCTATTGATTTCATCTGCCACTTTATTTTCTTTCCCTTTTATGAGTTTAATGTCAAAATCATATTCACATAGTAGTTCCATGCATCTTATTTGTATTGCATTTAGATTAGGTTTTTTGAACACGAAGCGTCTTCTTAATTCAAATTTCCTTCCCATTAAGTAGTGTCACAATACCTTTAAAGCATGTACTACTGCTGCTAATTCCAAGTAATGAGTAGCATATTTCTGTTCATGTTAATTTAACTTCCTACACTCATAGAAAATAATGTGTCCATTTTGAATCAACATGCCACCTATGCCTTGTTGATATGTATTTGTACATACCACAAAATTTCATTTGGATTCACAATTTTCAAAACTGGTGCACTAGTAAGCATCTCTTTAAGCTTCTAAAAACTTGTTTCACATTTAAATGTCCAATCAAACTTCATACCTTTCTTTTGTAAAGAAGTTATTGGACGTGCAATCTTAGGCTTGTCTTCATACTCTCAGAAAAACTCCTTTCTCTCTGATTTGTCCTCCTCATTGGGTGAATCCTTCCAATGGATGAAGTACTCATGTCTTAGTTTTTTGTTGTTTGAAGCCACTCTTTGATCCAATGCATTCTAAACTCTATGGTTGGGTCGATATAACATGGTATTGTATTACTAGAATCCTCTTCATTGAATTTGCACATATATCAATGTCTAACATGAAACATTGAGTGCAAGGAAGCCCACTATGCAGCCTCTCCCATTGTAATGTCCCCATAAATTGAAAAAACAAATTATAGGCTAGTCAAAACTACCCAAAGGGGATCATTATTACTCATGTGGAATTACATGCGCTACTTAAACTTTTCATCTCTTCAGAAACTGCTCATACTGTCTTGCTAACCTCTTATCCATTCAATGATTATTAGTTCGTTTACTCCCTATGTCTTAATTATGTTATTTAAACTATTTGTACATCTTAGTTATTACTATTGGTAAATTAATGAATTGTATAGTTCATTGTTTTACTCCTGCACATGTGTAATCTGTTTATTTAAATATAAACTAACTTAATTTTGTTGATGGGAATAAAGTGGTGGAGTGGTGGGACTTGTTCTCCCATGACGATATGAGAGGTAACGTATTACTTGGTTACGCATGCTTACTTAGTTCAATCGAACTAAGGCACCTTTATCTTTTACTTACGCAATTCATTACTTTGCGATGGGATCGGGTTTAAAGTGTGTTTGGCCGTCTCGATCCTAGAGGACCCATTGTTAGTTGTTATGTTGCTTTTTGACTTGGATTTATAACTTGGTAAGTGTCGTTATTGTCAATTTAACTATTACCGCTAAATTTCCTGTACATTGATTATTCTTCATTATGGTTTTAAAATCGTCATTCTAGATGTCATTAATATCTTTTTGATGCTATGTAAATTTTTACTATACTTTTTAACATCTCTTATGTTCTTTTATTGGCAGGTTATTATGTTGGTTTGAAGGGCAGACCTTTCAATTTTTATAGTCATAGAGGTTATCATGGCATACTTTGTTTGCCATGACATTTAAGCCTAAACACCTTGTTACTGAGGTAATTAAAACCCTAAGCTCTAAACCTATGGACATATGAAATATTGAAATGGTATCCTAAGCAAACTTTGTAATAAGGTAATGTGTGATAGCATTTGGTTGGCGTTCTATCATACTGTATAACCATACCATAGCAGGGTTTAAATATTTTAGCATGGGGACTAAAATCCGACGATATTGCAACGTCATTGAACAATGGAGAGTGGGTTTGGAAAAATCAAAGTGGTTACCAGCTGGTGTATTTATCATTCCTCAAATTTATTGCAACCCAAAAGCTTAGGGCTTCACTCACGATTCAATTTGGTCATTTTGCTATGGTCTATTGGGAAAAGGGGGTCTTGGCTCTGTGCTATGAAGGAGATGAATGTAATCTTCCTTTGTCTCGTGTCTTCATTCTATTCTTGGTTTCGTGGATCTTTCATCATTTACTCCTAAACTATGTCATGTTGGCTTGTGGTTTCAAGTAGCAGGAAAACGATGGTGGGATGGCTCCACTTCATTGTAACTCTAATGCGTTGCAAATGAGGCAAAGGTAAGCTTGCAAATCAAGTGTATGCTTGCCACCTTTATACCGTGTGGGGAGAGATAAGTTTCAATTGGTTGTTGGTTGGGGTTTTATGCTCTAGCGATTTCGATTTCTGTGTTCGGGCTTATGATTACAGACTTGGGTTTTTTTTAAGAGTTGCGGCGTTATGCCATAAATCAATTAGAAGGCCATCCGGCTCTGTGTAACTTAAATTTTAGTTATGTATATCATTATTTTATTTGGTTTTGGGGTTTACAGCCATGGGCTGCACCATTTCTTGCAATGGTGCCATAGCCCATTGGCAACATTGTGTAAACCTCATTCTCAACCTTTAATGGAGACTATGTATCAGAGCTGGGATCTCTGTTTAATAAGATGTATGTATGGTTTTTATAAAAATGGTAATGGTTAACCTTGACACGTTGTGTATGTGATTTCCTTTTGCATTTTATTTAGCTCTATATTTAAATGGGGATTGGGGTTTTGAAATTAGAGGATTTCACCTATTCGATTACTCTGTGTGTAAAGCCATTGATTAGCTTATATAATGTAATTAATTGGACATTGTGGGTAAGGCCATGCTGTAAATGGGATGAGCCTCTGCCACAGTGCTGCGGTAGCTTGTATTTTATTGTTTATTGTATTCGGCTCTTATTTTAAATGGTTTATGGAAAACCATTGGGTTGGAAGCAAACAAACTTTAGAGATCGAAACCTAGCTATATACAGCCTATGATAATATTTACCTTCCTAAGAAGTATTGAAGAGAATAAAAATCCTAGCAAAATCTAGAGAGAACATCAATTACCTAGTGTTAGTAAATCCCTTGGAAACATTCAACTAATATATTCAATATATAAATCTTAAAAATAGCATTGACAGTCTAGGGTTAGATTTTACGAAATGTAACCTTAGAAGACATGGACAGAACCAATCAATTCTAGGGTTAGTCATATATATATAATATTTTACATAAAGCAGCCAACAATTACCCTAGAAATGAAGTTTGACATACTAAGAACTCATACAAGTAATTTATCTTCCTAAAGCTCCTTTAATGGCTGAACCTACACACTTTTTAAATAACTAACATTATTAATTTAAGATAAATCTCACCTCTAATTTTGATGACCAAATCACTTGGGAACTACCACGATCCTTCCAACCATGACCCAGAACTATTCTTGGTTCTAATCTGGATCCCCCCAAGATTGACTCCAACATGTAAGTAGGTTAGAGCGCCTAAGGTAGGGTTTCCTAACCGGTATTCATTTCTCAATTAGTCCTCTTTTCCTTGTAGGATAAAGTTCTCCAAGAAAACACTTGAGAACAAAAGATGACAGAATAATAATTCTCCAAGAGAAAAATCAGAACCCATGGGCCATTGCTTGGCTTGAGTCTTTATAGACATATTTTTCAGTCAAAGGGGTAGTTAAATAAAGAAATCCTTGATTTATTGATTTAATCCTTTTTAATTTACTAGGGTAATTTACAATTCTTAACCTAGTAACTTTTAACTAGTTCCTAGTTAGTCTCTCATAGATATTTCACTATTTATTAGTTCTTTAATAATAAATAATAATTGGTGGAGCTTCTCTTCTTTCTTTATTCAATTATATAATTAATCATAATTAATTCTTTATATATACTATGTATAAAATACATAGTCTTAAAATACTTGTTAACATTTGTCTTTGGGCATCATATATCATGATCCCTAGACTTAACGACACTTCTTTATGAAGGTCAAGTAGATAGATGGCTTAGGTATACTTGGCTAGGAAACTCTAAACATCCTTGCATGGTGGATTTCCCTCATATAACGTGGTAGTTCTTCATTACTTTGATGAGAATACAGAAATTTGAAATTTCATTTAATCTCTTATAAATAAGTATGATGATAATCAATATTTTTCTCGAGTCATTTTTGCTTGGAAGTTATTAAATTCTTTTCAGTAACCCCCATTGCCTACCAGAGTTGATATTCAATGCCTATAGTAGGGAGTTACAAACATTCAAGAAATTTTGAGGTCTAAAATGGGCCTCCTAAGGAAAAAAATAAAATAATAGTTAAAATAATAAAATAATATTCATTAATTTTGAAGGAAGAAAGAAAAAACAACTTTTTTGTGTTCATATTTTTGACATATCTCCGTGTGTTTTTACTCAAATTTCGATCAAGAGAGCTCATTGGATGCAGAATTTGATTATGCATCCAGCGAGCACCTACATTGCATACTTTTGACATACCCCACTACCCCCAAAACAAGAAATACCTGAAGAATGTGATGATGATGTCATCATCACATTTTTTTAGGTATTTGTTGTTTTTGGGGTAGCGAGATCAGTCAAAAGTATGAAATGTGGGTACTCATTGGATGCAGAATCAAATTCCACGTCCAATGAGCTCTCCTGATCGAAATCTGACTAACAACACATGGAGATATGTCGAAAATATGAACAAAAAAAGTAGTTATTTTTAATGACAAATATGTCAATTCAACCATTATGGTTGACTCATTTTATTGAAATTCTATTGGTTCTTGAATCCCAACTAACAAAAACTTATTGTTGGCACATTTTCTTATAAGGCCCATTTTAAACCCCAAATTTCCTCTAATGCATAGTGCAATTTTAGAGCTTTCGCTCAACACTAAATGCTAGGATGTACTTGTATGATACACGTAGGGATACAATGGTCAAGGATCCGATTGTCCAAAGCTTATGCTCAACATCAACATGGAATGATCTAGGGCTTATGCCCAACATTTCCAGTTATATTTTCATGTGCTCCAAAGCTGTATGCTCAAGTCAAATGTAACTACTCATCTGGTCTAGAGCCTCTCGCTCAACACAAAAACATCTCATCGATCATGTGCTTCAGGGTCCATGCCCAAGACAAATGGCATATATATATCCATATGTATCATCAGTAATTGGCTTATGCCCAATATAGAAAACAAATCATCATGTTCATACCTAGTGGGGTCTTTGACCCAATATAAAATAAAACATCAATATAATCATCATGATTAATAGGCTCATGCCTATAAATGATCAGTCCAAAATTTCGGGATATTACATCCCTCCCCGCTTAGTACCACACCATACCGGGTGTTCCAAGGACTCTGAATGATATCAAGAAATAAGGCAGGGTAAGCCTTTCTCATGGTGGGCTCATTCTCCCAGGTAGACTCATCTACCTCAAAGTGCTTCCACTTTACTTTCAATTGGACTATAGTGCACTTCCAAAGTTGCACTTCTCTCTTTTCCAGTATTTGCAAAGGATCCAGGGAAAAATCCCCCCTCAGGTTCCACCTGTAATAATGATGCATAGAAAACATTATGAACTCTTACGTGCGCTATTCATGCTAATTCATAAGCCACTGGTCCTTTCTTGGCCAAAATTTCAAAAGGTCCACAAAACATATGTGCTAACTTACCACACCTACCCAAGCTCAACGAGTTTCATTTTTCTTTCACTTTTAAGTAGACATGCTCACCTACTTGATAGTCTTTCTCTTTTCTTTTTGTATTCACATAACTTTTCTGATGGTCTTGTGCCTCTTTAAGGTTTCCCTGGACCTTGGTAACTAACTGTTCCAAGGCCAATAACAGTTCAAGCCCTAACATGAGCCAATCCATCGGGTTGTCCCAAGTAACTGGGGTCCTACACTTCCATCCATAGAGTACCTCGAAAGGAATCATCTTGGCGGAAGCCTGATACCTGTTGTTATATGCAAACTTTGCAAGGTGTAGATAATCCTCCCACTTGGTGGGGTTATTCATGACATACATTTGAAGCATGTCTTCAACAATTTGGTTTACTCTTTGAGTTTACCCATCCGTCTGTGGGTAATAAACAGTGCTAAAGTTTAGCTACATCTCTAATCCAGAGAATAAACATCTCCTATAGTTTCCTATAAACTTAACATCTCAATCTTAAATAATTACTTTGGGTATCCCATGTAATCTAAATATCTATTTTAGGAAGATAGCGGCAAATGTTTACGACCTTGTAGGTCTATTTCACGGGGATGAAGTGTGCTTCCTTTGACAACTTTTTAATGACTATGAAGATGGGATCATTTTTCTTCTTGCTTCTCGATAATCCAGTAATAAAATCCATACTGATAACCTCCCACTTCCATTCTAGAATGGGCAATGGCTGTAGCAATCCTCAAGGATCCTGGCGCTCAGATTCAACTAACTGGTATTCCTAACATTTCACAATAAACATTGCAATGTTGGCTTTTAACTTAGGCCAGAAAAAAGTGTCTCTTGATGACAGATATCATCTTTTGATATCCTCGGTGCCCCGAATAGGGTTCCCTATGAAATTCTATGAGGATGCTGGACTAAATGTCCCCTCCATCTAGAACATAGAATCTATCCTTAGACCATAGTAGTCCGGAGTCATCCACCTTGTATTCCTTCTGTTGTTGAAACAATTGGTCCTCTTGGAACTTCTTGAGTATTTCCTTGCATTCAAATCAATTTGATCAAATAAATATTTTAGACTCATATTGTCAGTCTTTAGAAGGAACTTCCTCCCCATGAGGTAGTGCCTCCACATCTTAAGAGAGTGGATAGTGGCCGCTAGCTCAAGATCATGCGTGGGATAATTCTGCTCATGCTCTTTCAACTTCCACGATTCATAACAGATCACATGATCATCCTGCAAGAGGACTCTTCCAAGTCCTTCCTTTATTGCATCCATGTAAACAACGAAATACCCATCGGGATCCGCAATCCGCAACACTGGTGCAGTCATCAAAAGCTTCTTAAGCTTTTGAAAACTTTCTTCATACTTGTCAGTCCATAAGAACTTGTTTTCTTTATTCTACAACGCCATCACGGGGTAAGTGATTCTCGAGAAGTTCTCAATGAACTTTCGATAAGACCTAGGTAAACCCAAGAAGGACCTAATGTTAGTGACACTAGTCGGGGTATGCCAATCCTTTATGGATTGAATATTTTCTGGGTCCACAACTATTCCTGCCTCGGATATGATGTGACCTATGTACTATATTTTTGGTTTGTAAAAATTACATTTACTAAACTTAGGGTAGAGCTGGTGTTCTCTCAACACTTGAAGTACTATGCGAAGGTGTTCCTTGTGGTCCTCTTTATTCTTGGAATAAACCAGAATGTCGTCAATAAATACTACTAGAAACATATCCAGATATTTACTGAATATGATGTTCATCATACACATGAAGTTTGTGGGTGCATTGGTCAACCCAAACGACATCACTACAAACGCATAGTGCATGTACCTCGTACGAAAGGAGGTATTGGGAATATCTTAGTCTCAGATCCATATGTGATGGTGCGTAGATCGCAGGTAAATATTTGAAAATATTTTGGCTTTTCTGACCTGGTCAAAAAATCATCAATTCTAGGGAGAGGGTAACAGTTATTTATAGTCATTTTGTTCAACTCATGCTAATCAATGCACATCTGCATTGTACCATCCTTCTTCTTTACAAAAAAAATTGGTGCTCCCCAAGAGGACACACTAGGTCAAATGTACCCTTTCTCTATCAACTCCTGCAACTGTAGTTTGAGTTCCACCAATTCTATGCACTCATGCAGTAAGGGGCTTTGGAGGCCCAAACTGATACTCGGGTTAGTTCAATGGAAAAGTCTAGGTCTTGTTTTGAAGGTAATCCATGGATTTCCTCGAGAAACACATCCTTGAATTTGTCAAGAACAGGGAATTCTTCTATGTGTTTTCTCTATCTAACTCTATGTCTCGGATGTTCACTGCAAAAAACTTGCATCCCTTCCTACCACACTTCTTCGCTTGTAAGGAAAAGATTTGTCTTACAGAAACTTTCTTTGGGATGCCTTGAACCTTTACTTGGTTTCCTTGGCTATCAGTACACGAGATTGACTTGTGTAGACAATCAAGCATGACATGGTGTTATTCCAACTAATCTATGCTGATAAGAATATCATATGATCCTAAAGGTAGGATGTTTAGGTTTACCTTAGTAAGGAAACCATTCAGGTTTACTTCACATTATTTAACAATTTCTGAAATCTTCCATTTGATACCAGTGGCTAACTATACCAGCCAAGGTTTAACATGCATTACTTTTCCTGACTTGCATAAATCCACAATCTTAGGTGCAACATAGCTCTGGCAAGCACCGAGATCATTAAGTATTGAAACAGAGGTGTTCAAGATCTTACCTTCAATCTCGACCATGATAGTTTGATGGTCGACCTGTCAGCCATCTAATGCTGCATAGATTCGTGGGGTTCCTACTATATCCTCAATGGTAGGTTCTTCTTGCAGGCTATGCAAGACTCCATTGTTCTTATTCTTACAATATCGGGCATAATGAGGCCCACTGCATTTCCAGCACTTGATCTATAGCAGGGTAGCATTGTCTCCACTTTCTACTAGTTTGTTAACATTACCAGTTGGTACATAAGGCTTCATACCAGGTTTAATAAAGTTCTTGTTCGCTTGAAAGCTATTATTCTGCTTTCGGTATGGCTATCACTACTACATTTGAATCCAAAATCCGATGGAAAAATCCGACGGCGCGTGGATTTCTCTTTTTAAACTTACCAAAAATCACAAGGATACATTTTTTATTTGTAAATGTGGCCACAAGCGTCATTGAAGTGATGGCTAATTTCATAATTGTCACATAACCGTCGGTTAAGCGATGGCGCGTTAGTAAGCGTCACTTAAGCGATGGCTTAAGTGACGGCGCCTTTAATTGGTCTGTGGATTTTTGAATTTGAAGTGATGATGTGGTTGAGGAAGAAGTGGGTGGTCGGAAGAGAAGTGTTGACAAATGTTAACATTGCTTAAACCATTTGATAAATTAGGTAATGGCCAATAATCTACTTGTGGTCACAATTGGATATAGGGTGACATTCTATAACGTTGATCCCTTAGTTGCAAAAAATGTTAATAATGATAATGGGATATGGAGGAGTAGATTGTGCTTAGGTTTTAGGGGTGAGAATTTGAACATTCTTGCATAGATTAATCTCATGAATGTAGTGATGTGAAAAGAAAGCCAACAAATATCCCACATAAAGGATCTTTTGGGTGATGGCCATTCTTGATAAATGGTCATTGTAATCATCCCATGAGATCTATTCAGAACTTGTTTGACCTCTTTCTGAGTTAGGAATTGACATACTATGATGTCAAATCCTCATTGATACACGTTTCCTTTAAGGAGGAGGTAACAAGGACACCAATGATGAATGTCTTGATGGTCATCTTGAGAGAGATGTGGATCAAAGATCAGTGTGTAAAGGTAGTTCAAGATAATGTCATAACATGGGTTATTCGATGCTATAACGAAAATATGCTTGTCAGGAGAAATACTATTGAGTGGTCATTGGATTACATGGGTAGGGAAGTCAGTGATGAAATCGATGAGCAACAAAGCATTCTTATGTTTACATGTATAAAATTTAAGGTCAAATTCTTGGTGAAAGGATATCCAATGAGAAAATTTTCCTTTAATGAGCTAACATTGCAAGATACACTTCATGCAATTTGAATTGGTCATGATATTGATGCGGTGAAGAATGATATAGTAGTGGATATTATGTATTGAATGAGCCATGATCAATGTCATCTTCTTTTCATGCTTTTTATTTTTATTCTAGTCCTCCAATATTTTCTTGTGATAATAAAATACATGCTTGCAATCATCCTCCCTATATTAAATTAACAAATTAATAAAATGTGTAACTAAACTTGTTTGAAATAACTTGGTAATCCACCCAAAATAGTGAATATCTCGTTCATATGACACATGTTAACACTCTATATAATGTAACACCCATAATATTTTTTTATGCTACTCCCACTATTACCATAATTTTTAGACACCAGACCTCCACCTTGAGTTTCATCATATCATTGATAATGACATAAAAAGTAAAGTGATGTTTCATCTAAGTTAATGTTGTGAAGATGGAAGCTTCATGCTTTTCAATGGCGACTACCCAAGTGCTGCCTTCATTAGAAGCAATAGGAGTAACAACTTTAGGAGGAGGTTCAGCATGTTTGAAGGCTCCTTGTTCAAGGCTTCCTATGATGGCCTTTCCAACGGATGCCCCTTGTCATTCAGGGATATCCCATGCCCGCCATGGGATTTCTTGTTTGACCCTTGTTTTGGGCAGGAGGCGGGTCCTAAGAATTATATCATTGGAATAGGATTCACCAGTGGCGGTAGATGTGGTAGAGGAGGCACAGGATATTCCTTTGGTGCAAGAAGAAGAAGAAGTGGAGGAGCCCCCCCTTGCATCAGGAGTTTCAGAAGGAAAAGAATCAGAAGAGCAATTGGGGGGAATTCAAGTGGTTCAGGAGGAAGAATCAGATGTAGCAATTGGTACAGAGAGCAAAGTAGAGCAAGAGATAGTTGAATACTAGGACTATCCTCCTCTTTCTGAGGGCACTAAACTATATGTGGGTAATATCCCCTTTGACGTTGACAGTGAAGGGCTTGCCAAAATGTTCTACGAGAGTGGGGTTGTCGAGATGGTAGAGGTATTATCTAGTTACCTTTTCATTATTACAAATTTGGGTTTTGGAATGTATGTTCCTTTGTGTGTCTGTCAAGTGCTTTGATGCCGAATTTGAGTTGGCGAATATCAGGGCTCGAAAATAACACAATGCTTATTAGACATCTTTGTTTTTACTATGCTTTGGGAGGTCTAGACTAACCACCTATGAATTTTCAAGCAGCTTATGATTTTCTTACAATAATCAAGAGAGAGTACGTGGATTAGAAAACCAGGCTAGGGAGACTATGAATTAGTTCTTTTTATTGGTCCACCTATGACTCTTTTGTGTAAATGAAATTATTTTTTTCAAAGTTGATTCTTAGAATTAAGAATATGAAAATCTCCCGCACAAAGACTTTTCTATTCTTGCTTATCTAATTAACCCCTAAATGCAACCACCTACGGATTCAGTGCTTATGTTGTGTGTTAAAATCAAATTTCTCATTTCAATTGGAAATCATGACAACCTAACCCTTTGACATTTTTTTCAAAATAAACACTGTGCTCATTAGGCATCAATATTTTCTCAGTGCCTTTGGGGGTCTACTATGGTCACATATAACTTTTCAATCATCATGGTCTAGCTGTTGATGATTTTTCTCGTAACAAATCTCTTTGCGTATGAAGGAGACAAAATACTAGGATTAGAAAAACCAGTTTAGGTGGACTTGGTGAATTATTCCTTCATTGATTTGCCTAAGGCATTAGAGTCATTTCTCTATATAAATGAAATCATTTATTTTCAAAATCTGTTGTTCATAGTTAGAATATGAACATCCCCACACAAATTCTCAGGCAATGCTTGCTTAGTGAATTAGGCCTGAAATGCATTTACCTATTGTTTGTTTCAGAGCCTTTGTTGTGTGTGTAAATGAAATTTCTCGGTTCAATTGGAAATCATGACAATCACCTCACAAATTTATCAAAATAACCCTATGCTTATTAGGAATATACATTCTCATCATGCCTTTTGGAGGTCCACATTGGCCACTTGTGAATTTTCGATTATCATGGTCTAGCTTCTCATGATTTTCCTCATAGCAATTCTGTGTGTGTGAGTGAGATAATATACTAGGATTAAAAAAAAACAGGCTAGGCAGACTTGGTGAAATCCTATTGCATCAAAGTCATTGTTCTGCCTAATGAAATCACTTATTTTCAAAAAAAATTGTTTATAATTGGAAAATGAACCCGACAGAAACTGTTAGGCAATGCGTGCATAGTGAATTAGCCCTTGAATGCATCCATCTATGGTTTCAGAGGCTGTGTTTTGTGTGTTAATAAAAATGCATCTGTTTACCGTTTCATAGACAATGTTGTGATAATATAATTGTATTAATGTTCACTGAATGACCACAAAAGTAGGTCATTGAGACTAGAGGATACAATGATACATCCAGTAAGAGTGGGAGTGTGAAAGCATCTCCTATAGAATGCTAAAAGCAATTGGAAATGACAATGCTCTGGAAAATTGATTTGCAATAGAGTTAATATATTGATTATGTTCTTGAGTTGGAAAAGCTCAGTGCTTCAGCACAAGCCCATGCTTTTTCAACACCCATGTTCTCACCATGGCTTAGGGGGTAACAACAGCCACTTATGTAATATGAAGTTACTTCAGAAGCCAAAAACTACCCCTTTTGGCAATACTTGTTTCTGCTCTTTAGAAAAATGTAGTGTTCCACCAAGTTTCCAGGATGTGGGAGAGGGTTTCAGGGCCCCTAACATAAGGGGGTCGGTCTCTAAAATTAGAAAAAATCAGAAAAATAATAAACATATGAACCCCAACATATAAACATATCAATTCCTCATCCCATCACCAATTGCATACTAGCATTCTTATGTTCCCGAAGAGTTTAGTGTAATGTAAATGTAGTAGTGAACCTTTTTTTCTACTACCGGTACCATGATCACCATGATAGTTGCTCAACCCCAAGTTTATACCTGTAGTACAATGCCATTATTTCAGTTTTGATATTGTTTTTCTAACTTTGTTGCAATAAAATCCTTGGGTAAATGAACTAAAGATAATCTACCACATTTGGTAACCAACAAGTCAGTTAGCTAAAGGATTCTAGCAGCCATGAATCTAGAGGATCACCTCCTAGCTTAATATCAGTAGTAATGCAGCTTGTCTTTTCAAAGAAGTCCAGTGGAAATTCTGGGTTGATCCCATCATTTGTTGTATTACTGAGGACACCACGGCCTAGCTTTTTCACCTGCTCTGAATTGATGTTGCAATCATGCCTTAGTAATTCCAATCCTCGAGTTCCACTACCCATTCCAAATGAGAAGATCTGCAAACTACCATCATCATGTAAAAAAAGAACATTATTTGTGTCCTTAGAGAGAGGCATGTAAGTTGAAATGCCAACCCATTGAGAAGATGGACTTCCAGGCAATCACAGAAGTTGTGAACACAGCTCCATAAAACCAAGAGACACAGTAAGTGGAGACTTCGACTCCAAACTAGAGAGGCATACAAAGAAACCACTGCCATCAAGCAACTCCTTCCAGTGATGTAGTCCACCAGGCCTTAATTGACCATCTTGATCACCCTCAAGAACACTTGATACCTTTCTAATAGATGTCGCATCAGGATTGAAATTCCCAATCAAAGTTGAACCATCATGACAAGAGAGGAAAAGTAATCTATAGGCTGATGTGAAACACAACGATATACCTTTCGACTGCACATCTCTACCATGGAGATGGATAGTCTCTACAAAAAATTGAGCTCCAATATAACCCTCTACTTCTATTTGTTGCCTATACAACATGCCATGTTTTGATAGTACAAAAAGAACTAGCCGACCACGTAAGATGGGTACTAATACTGCATCCATAATTGAATCTTCCAATAACGTAAAATAATGCATAGGGCTAATGTTATCTTAGGATAGGTCATAAATATTCACAAACTTGTTGGTCACCACCATGAGTTGAACCTAAGAACCAGGAAGCCAGGCTATTTGTCAAATGTAAGGACCATGCAAAGCAAGCTCAATTGCAAGACGGTCTGTTATTTCATCTCGAGAATTGACAGTGAGAACTTGGCATTCCTCATACCGTGGAGATGGATAGTCTCTACATCTAAGATTGTTACTTTGTCACCTTCTCCTGCTGCAAGCCTGCCTCTGCTATTTATAGTAAGAAGAGATTTGATGATATATCCACTTGAAAGATGGGATTTAAGTTCCCTTGCATTAGATTATTCTATTTTAATCTTCATGTCCAGAGATCCACTTTTATATGGCTTCCTTAATTGCAAAAGATCTGAATTGTAGGATAAAACCTTGTCATCACCCAGAACTATCCTCTCATCCTTTGACAATACTGAATGACTAGCCTTGTTAATACCAGGAAGAAGTTGTCTACATAACCTCAAAACTTGGCCTTCAATATCCATATCCATAAAAAGTGATAGCAACCCATCCTCTTCCTCTTTGGGGATAGATAACTTGAAAGTCTTCTCATTCTCCATGCAACCTTCATCCTCAAGATCAGAGTCATTTTTAGATGGTTGAAGATGATCCCTCTCATCTAAGAGAGGCAAGAATGGATCAATGCCACTAGCACCCCTCAATGATGTAGTGTTGGAAGAAGAATATTTTTGAGGCTTCAAGTAGAGGCATCTTGTCCCTCTTACCCCTCTTGCTCCACAATCACAAAAGAAATGGCTTAAATGAGAGTAAACAACTCTGTGACCCCTGTGGCACACCCTGGAACAAATAGAACAACACGCTTTAGAAACAGTCAGATCGCAAGTGTAGCATAAGTACAAATGTTGATCCATAAAGTTTCTTCCACTAGTGGTGAGTATACAAAGTTTTGATGCAAGTGACCGTTCACTGTTACTCTCATCATCATCTTATTTATCCATACTAGCTAGTTCTCCATCAGATGTGCCATCATCCTCATAATCATTTGCTGATGTGGCATCACACTCAATCGCACTAGAATGGACTCCCTGATTGATTGGATTAACCAAAGCCTCCGAGTTCTTTCTAGGAACACTACGCTTCAACTTACAGCTAGCAGAATCATTGTTAGAACTAATGTTTGACCAAGGCTTCTCTGTTAATTTTTTAGAAACATGGTTGTTAGCACCATACGAACCTAGTGCAGAAACCAGAAAACCCGAGACAAACTTCCAACGCTCCAGATGGGTTTCATCGACAGAAAAATTGACCACCATATCAATTGCCCTCTTGATAATAGGCTTTATTGTGGACTCACCATTTTCCAACTAAACTACAAAATTGAAGTATGATTTCACAGTAGGAACATCAAATGACAGGAATGCCTTCTCTAGACCCACCAGCAATGCATCAAGAATGTGATCACAAAGTTCTCTTGATTTTGAATCAGATGAAGGTGACACCAGAGCATTAATGAAAGCAATAGCTGAATCTCTTACTGAATTAGAGACTCTTGTTGGCGAATTACCTACAGCTGATTGAGCAGTATATCCTAGCAGCATTTTTTCCATCCATGAAGCCAAAGAAGATGAATCCATCAATAAGAACTTTTCTTGCAAGGTGTGTTTCAAGTTAATATAACTTGGATCACCTGTTAAAAGATTAACAAAGAGCTGTAGCACCTTCGTATTCACTGACTCATTATGGAATCCATCCAAAGCATCAATTAAAGGAAAAAAGTTACCATTGCCTCCAAGAAATTACTGGAACTTGTTGGATTGGTTCAACATCAATGAGTCCTCAGTGTTCCCCAAATAAAAATTAAGCAAAATGACTTTACTAGGATCTATTCACAGGCATTCCACCATATCAGTTGCACTTGTAAGTAGATGCTCTTTAATAGATAAGTTAACCTCCTTGCTTGAGTTCATTTCTTTTACCAAGATTTCCATGTTCTTCAGCAAAAATAGATCACTATACATACATCTCTCTTCTATAGAGGGAATTAAATTATTGAACAGGATTCTACATTTATCATGTATAACCTCAAATAGCCTGTCAAACTTTATGGTCGTTATGACCTCAAGCAAACTATTAAAAACTTCTGCATCAACCTCAATTTCCCCTAATGCATCTCTTGGTCTGAAAAATTGCTCAATTGTATACAAAAATCCCTCAACAGAGAGGGTAGAAGAGACCACAGCTGCACTCCCTGGATGAACATGTGATGGGAAACCATGCAACGAGGAGCTCAGAAAAATTTTGTTCAGGTTCCCTGTGTTTTATTTGCTCACAAATCCTCTAAACTTTGTTAGAGTTCCAAGTATAGACTCTATAAGCTTAAAGCTATCCCCTAGCTTCCCCAATAGCTCTTCCTGCTTTGACTTGTCATAACCTGCTTGAAGCAGCAAATTTAGTGAAAACAATGCATCATCTTCAGATTCTTTTCCATCAAGAACAAAAAGCACAGTTTTTCACAGTGCCCCAACATGCATGCTCAAACGGGATGTCAATATTTTCAGCAAAACGCTTGATTGCCCATCCTTCAATACACAAAAAACTAATTCCTCACAAAGTGTGAGTAATGAAATATATTTAGATGTCTTCTCTATCCAAAATGTGTCCTTGTGTCCTCTCCTAAAACTGGGATCTTTCTCAGAGACACTTTCCACAAACTTGCCTGGAGCAATGATAAAATTAAAGATAGCCATGCACTATGCCTTAAGAATAACCAACCCCTTTCCTTCACACTATGCTCTTTGTATAATTTTTGAAGCTGAGAGAGTATATCTAGAATGATATTTTCCAGCTGTGATAGCTCCCCTGTATGGCCAAAATGAAAATTATGGCGCAGAATTCTGCTAAAACTTATGAAGTATTCAATTTCAAGCAACTTGTCTCTTCCCAATTCAGGACTCCATGGCAAAGCACCAACTTCCTTAACATCAATATCTGATAGAGTGATCCAGCCAAGTAAAAAACAATATCTTTCAAGTATAAGCTCATGCACTTGGGAAGATTCCCTATTCTGCCACACTTCCAAAATGCGACAAACAACAGAATAGAGATCAGACCAATTTAAACCCAGATCTTGAAGAACTTTGTGTTCTACAATACCCCAGTTATGAACCCCACTAACGTCAATCAGTTGCTAAAAGAGATCAGCCATTCCATGCTCTTTTGTGACTCCCTCATTCACATTTATAACACTTTGTACCACATGATATACCCATGATTCTAAATAGCCTGTTCCTGTGGGAAGCTAAAAAGTTCCTCCTTGTGTAATCTGTATTAACTTACTTCTTATATTGAACATCAACCAGGATGGGAAGGTTGTAGAGTGGAGAATCATGTGCCGAAGAATCAACATCAGTCTTGAAATTAGCGAAGACCAGCAAACCAATTGTGTGCTGTTAAGTTCCAGTGGAGGACAACTTACATTGCTGAGGGTAGAAAAAATATTCTCTGCCATTTTGATTTTTTCAAATGCATTTGAAGAATGAAAAGCCATGGGAAGAACTTCCAAACGAAATAGGGATGGAATACTTTCACAAACTTCTTGGATATTTAAGCACCCTGAATATGTAGCTTTCACTTTCTCAACAATAAAACCAGCGTAGCCTTTGCAGATTTTGAGTCTTAAGGAGTCATCTCCCAAACTAGACCCTGTGGATGTCCTTATAATAAGAATGCGAGCTACAAGAACAAGATCATCATCAGTATAAGCAAACCTCCCATCCTCTACCTTCAGAACTTGATTTACTAGGTGTTCTTCAAGTTCGATGGATAAGGCACACCTCATAACAAGTTCATGTAACAGGTTAAAGCATGCTTTGTGAAAATGTTTAACAAATTGTTTTTCATAGGACATATCTGAAACACCAGCCCCCTCCATTCTTTCATCAGCTAAAATCTGTGGCTGTAGCATTCGTAAAAGAGCACTGACATGTTCTTCATTAAGTTGGTGACAGGATTCTTTTTAAATAGAAGAATGCCAATCTGAAGAAAAAATGCACTCTTTAATAAAACTAAGCACTTCAATAGCTCCTTGTAAAGGAATATTACTGTAGTCAGAAACATTGTCATTTGTAAAGCAGGGCTGTTCATGTCCATCAGAGATGACTACTTGCTTGCTAGCCTCTGAAAAAAGATCTCCAAAGAGAGCACCATCTTCATGCCCGCTTGCAGATTCTACATCATTTACTTCCATCCCATCCTTGCTAGCAGTTGGCCATGACTTTTCCCATATTTTCACATCATTTTCCTTTTTTTTAAAATTTCGTCTTGGTTTCTCATAACCTTGTTTTCTTCCTTTTTAATGTTTATGTGGGATTTTAGGTTTAAAGGATTTCCAATGCATTTATTTTATCATTTTATGTGAATTTATGATTAAGCATTATAAAAAGAACATATTTTCACTTATTTTTGAAATCTAGTTCAATTTACTAGTTGTTATAGGAATTGGACTAGTTCTTACATGAATTCGAATTTCTGTAACTGTGTAGTTTTTGGTCTCACTCCAAATTCGTGGGTCAAATTCGATTTTTCTCTTCACCCATTTTAATATTTTCTATGAATTTGGGATCATCATTCAAATATCTTGTATAAAGAATAATCTTGGAGCTTTGGATAACATTTTTTGCTAAAGATCTTTTATATATTATGAGCTAAATTCTAGTTGTTGATTTTTAGCAGATGGTTGTAACCACATGAGAGATTTGTGGATCTGGATTTATTGTTTCTTATTTTAGTTGCTAGGAAAGTTCATGTCTAAAAAAAGTGCCTTCTCTATTCCACGGGAGGACCCTTGGAACATATATCCAACTTATGATGGAATATAATATAACTTCTTGAGATTTTCTTCTGTGTAGTTTGTAATTTTCTAGTTTTTACTTAACTTAATTTTATGATGGCGGAGTTTAATTTGTTGTCATGAATTCTTAGGAGACAAAGCTCACTCCATGAGAATTGGTGTGTACTTCCATAAAAAAAGGGTAAACATGGTATCATAGTAATATAGCTTGATAATCTTATAAATAGAGTGACTTAGAACCCTATCGTGACTAAGGTCAATAAGAACCATAAAGCCCATTCCAAATATCAGTATTCAAGTGAATCAGTAGGAGTAGTAACAACATATGTATCACCCTTGAATCAATCATAGTGGCTAGTATAATCACCGCTGCTTATATGAACATATAAGAAGCTAAGACCGGTATTAAATCTAACCGAATATGGAAAGAGCTAGTAAGGTAGTATGAGTATTGTTACCATATGAAGTATTCCAATTCTTTTGATTTTTGGAGACTCAAATGCTATTATCTCTTGGCTCAACAGATCGGCGGTACTTGATGTTCCTACTCTGATGCATTGGTGTAAAGATATAAGAAATATGCTTCAATTGGCCCCTCAAGTGATCTTCAAGCACATTTTTCGTGAGCATAACACTCTGGCAGACGGACTCACAAAACAGGCCCTGAAAATTGGCATGGGTCATGGATTCTTCACTAAAAATCTGGATGGTATGTTCTTAAATGATGGCCATTTTATACTTTTTTAGTTGCTGGGTCTCTTTTTTTTTACTTTCAGCATAGTATTGATATTAATGCTCCTGTTTTGATTTGAGTCCTCTCTACTAGCAAGTTTTTCTCAGGATTATCTGATTGTCGATAACTCTCAATATTCTTCTCAGCATATTCTGACCTGATTTTTCAGGGATGATGAGAAAAGTCTGCTATGATTAGACTTTTATACATATCAAGGATGCAGTAGCTAGTATGAGTACTTAGTTTACTGTGTGATGCATTGTTTTCTGAAGTTAATTTCAGTCACTATGATGCTATGTAAATGATGTCTTTTGATTCATTTGAATAACAAAGGCTGGTATTTTTTCCTCTGAAAAAAGAAGTATTCACACATCCTAGCAAAGGGTTATGATTGGGATGGAGTGTGATCTACATAATATGGATCACATTAAACATTATAGTAATATAGGTAAGTTAAGCTTCTTAGATTACACTAAGTCATTACTCTTCTTGCTTATGACAATATAGGAGGTATTAAGCTGTAGTGTAAGAAAAAACAAATAGTTTATACTACTTGTATGGTGGTCTATAATTTTATTTGTTTTATGCAATTAAATTTCATAGTCAATTTTTACATTGATACAAGTGTGGTGTGTTTCTTACTCTCAGTGCCATTTAGTTTTTATCAAAACTTTCCAGAACATAATGATGATTTTTGGAAAGTGGGAAATTCCAGAATCATGCAAAGAGATAACTTGGTAACAGTAAGGTTCCGGTAGCATGATCGCTGCCCAAGTACATTTCTAATCTCATCTTGCTTTCTCATAACCTTGTTTTATTCCATTTTAATGTTTATGTGGGATTTTGGGTTTAAATTTTTTCATGCATTTCTTTTAGTATTTTATGTGAATTTATGATTAAACATTAGAAAAAGAACATATTCTTACTTAGCTTTGAAAACTAGTTCACTTTACTAGTTGTTATATGAATTGGACTAATTCTTATAGGAATTGGAATTCCTATAAATTTGTAGTTATTGGTCTTACTCCAAATTTGTAGATCAAATTTGAATTTTCTCTTCAGCCATTAAATATTTGATATGGATTTGGGATCATCATTCAAATGTCTTGGATAAAGAAGAATCTTGGAGCTTTGGATAAGATATGTTACCAAAGATCTTGGAGATATTATAAGCTAATTTATTGCTGCTACTTTTTAGAAAATGGTTGTAACCAAATGAGAGATTTGTGGTTTTGGATTTATTATTTGTTATTTTTGTTTATAGTCAAGTTCATGTGTAAAAATGAGTTCCTTCTCCATTGTGTGGGAGGACTCTTGGAGCATATGTCCAACTTATGATAGAATATAATAAAACTTGATATTTTCTTCTATGTAGTTCGAAATTTTATAGTTTTTATTTATTTGTTACCATGAATTCTTAGGAGACAAAGCTCACTAAATGAGAGCATGGTGTCTTTATTATTCCTTTAATTGTTTTATGCAATTAAATTTCAGAGTTAGTTTTTACATTGATACAAGTGCACTGTTTTTTTTTCCCGCAATGTCATTTACTTTTTATCATAACTTGTCAACAACAGAATGATGATTTATGGAAAGAGGGAAATTTTGAAATCATGCAAAGATATAACTCGGTGACAACAAGGTCCCAATAGCATGATAAGTTCCCAAGTACATGGTCATTGCTAATAGTGGTTGAGTTAGGTTTGATTTTATTAAGCATGTCTCCTTTATACAAGTGTGTTTTTGTTGTAATGAGATAACTCAGAATGTTTAAAGTAGGTAAATACTACAAATGATCTAATTTTGCACATAATGTGTTATCATTTCACAAGTTTGCGTACTCTGCATTGATAATTAACAGTAACATAGTTTCGACATTGATAAGTAAGACCCTAACAAACTCATTTAAACTTCGAATTTTACATAGACTCCAACCGATCACTCTTCGATGATCCACAAATGCATGCCATATATTCTCTGTGTTTGTGCTAGAAATTATTTCCAAGGCTATGAAGAAACAAGCCAACACAATCTCAAAGAACTCAATAAAGTAAACTAGGTTTTAGGGTTTCTGGTATGTTTTCTTGGTTGTAAATTTGGTGACCAATAGGGAATACACTCATGAGATAAACAAGAACTAAATCATAAGCAAGTAAAGACAAAGATGCATAATATAATCAACAAGTATCAATCACGATATAATCTTAAATTTCTTTCAGGACTGACAAGCATTACTGGTAAAGAAACCATGAACCAACAATGAATATATCAGTCAAGTAGCTAAACAAACTTGAAATTAAGCTAAAACATATACTGAAGGGTGTAAAGTGTCATATATTTCATAATTTGTCATCAAATACATATAAGAGTTATGATACTTAGCTCACAAATAAGTCCAAAAAGACCTCCTGAAGTCCTCCAAAAATCGAACCCTACTTCTGTCTTTCTCATCTATCTAAATAGTATTCCTCAACAAAAATCAGTTAGGGTTAAAACCCTAACTTCCTTCAGCTAACTACTCGATGAGATAAAGCTAAATTACAATTTACAAAATATGATATTTTTCAAATCATAGCAAACAACTAACTAATTAAAGTGTTTCTCAAAAAGACATAACTAACTAACTGACAAATTCAAAGGTCCTTTGCAACCTCAGTTAGCAAGGCTATTCCATCCAAAGCTTGGGCTTTCTTTTTGGCTCTCTTCTGTTCATTTTGCATATAAGCTACCCTTCTTGTGAGTTCTTCATTCTGCTGCTGCAAGTCTTTGACAGTCTACTTCAGCTCTGTGCATTGCACATTAGTGCTTCTTTTTCTCTTTAGAGTCTCCTTAGAAACTGCTATTAGTTCTTGATAATGTTCATTGACTTCCTGTAAATCTTCTCTGAGCCTTTTATTTGCCAAGATGAGGCCATCATTAGTCTCTTGTAGGTAATCCATTTGATGTCTATACTGTTTAATAGTTCTTTGCATGTTCTCCCTGTTTGAATCAATAACCTTGCCTGTTGTGGTTTCTTGTAAATCAGTGGGGATCCATGGTATACCTAGTTTCCTGAAAATATCTTCATCTTCTTGTAGCAGATCTACAGAAATATCAGGAATACTAGGGTTTTCCTGAGTGAGTGTCTTGTTAGGTATAACTTCATTTATTTTCAGCTGGTCTTCATCATAAGAAATTTCAGTTTCTTTTTCCTGTTGCTGTTTCAATAGTTCATTTCTTAATTCAAAAAATATTGCATATAGCATTGTCTCAGTATGACTTGAATATTCTACTGACTGTAATGACTATTTTCCTTTTGCAGGATGAAGAACTAAACTTCTTACAAATGCTCCTTTCTTCTTTTTATTGCTCACTTTGTCAATATTTGATTTTTCATCATCTGAAGAAACCTCATCAAGAACAGTCAGCTCTTTAGTATTCAAGCTAGGGTTAAGTATTTTTTTCATACTCAACCTTAACTTAGTTCTTGACCTGGTTTTAGGCCTCCAATCTGGAGCCAATTCTCCCATCATCTTCAAGCTTCCTCCCTGGTGTTTGACTGTAGAAAACTCCATGACTTCAACCCTATTCTTCTTTCTCCTAGGTGTGACTGTCTTGTTTTCCAGAGTGAAAAA
The DNA here is from genome assembly GCA_001517045.1 of Pseudotsuga menziesii. NCBI lineage: Eukaryota > Viridiplantae > Streptophyta > Pinopsida > Pinales > Pinaceae > Pseudotsuga > Pseudotsuga menziesii. The sequence continues at coordinate 134,762 of LPNX010444883.1, forward strand.
TTATTTGCATGAACCAAAATTAGCTTCAGTTTTGGCAATTTATTCATTTTCCTCTAACAGATATCCCTCATCGTCAGATAAGATAGTGATGGGACTCCTTTGCTGGGCATTAATGTCTTCTTCCTGTACATCAACCTTTTCTGTGAGCACAGTTTTATCTTCACTGAAAACTTTTGCTGGTGCAATGTGTTGCATAGACTGATCTTTCTTTTCTGTAAACAGTGAATATTTACCTTTACTGTCAACTGAAAATGTTTGAGGTTCATTGTCATCCTTCAAGGGCTCTGGTGCTTCTTCGAGTTTAATCTCTTTCTCGTCTTCAACTTTGATTTTTTGTCCTAGCTTCCTAACTATGGTTTTCCCCTTATCCACCTGTTTTTTGATTTGCTGCTCTTCTTGTTTGATTTGAAAAGCAGTCCAGAAAAGGAAGTAATTCCATGTCTTCCCTTCCTTTTGTAGCGCAGTACTAATGACGAGCTTAATGAACCCATGGTGGAAGATGGATTGTGAAGTATGATCTTGATGCCCCTTGACTCTACTAGACATCTTCTGCAGACTTTTGAACAGGAAGAAAGGAAGGCTCATTTTGGATACACCAACCATATGTTGTAAAAACCTAAAATGGTATTTGAATACATAAGCATATCTTCCTTCATAGGTGATATAGCTTTGCAAGATTCTAATGGGTTCCACCCACTCACTTCTGAAATTTTGGATCAGTATGCCTTTGCTCCAATCTGGGGTAATATTAGGTAACATGTACCTTTGGGAATCAAAAGTGAAAGGCAACTTTTTAAACCACATCTCACTTTCATTTTTTATTCCTGTAGCTTTTGCAATTAGCTCCACCGTCAACTTGAACCTCGGTGTATCAAAAACTATCATATCCTGGTTATAGCTTTTGGCAAATTGATAAGAAACCTCAGTGTTGTAAGCATCAATATTTTTAAAGAAATCTATCCACCCAGCATTTTGGAAAAGCTCTACACAACCTGGGAATTTCTCAATCCATCTTACATCAGTGGGCCCAGCCCTATTTATTTTGCCACTTTTACCCATCTTCTTCAAAGGATGAACTCTGTGCATTTCCAGGGTTTTGTCAATGACCTGACAGCTGCTTTTTCCTCCTCAAGACTCTAAGGTTTTGATTATCAGCTTTTCTCACTCTTCCTTGACTATTTTCTTTTTATTTTTAATTTAGGATAGGCTTTACCACAGGCTCAAATGATTTAGGTCATAGAATGTTCCACATTCTTCACTAAAACTATTGGTGAAATGAGCTATCATCCCAGCTACTCATTTAGATACTAAACCATCTCCAAAAAATATACCAACAACTGTGCATTGTAGTTTTGTACAAAAATAACCCTTAATTCCTTCTAATGCAACTTATAATTTGTCTCTATGTAGAAAAGGTTTTACACAAATGATTTTAGCTGCCAGCTCCTTATATCAACTTGTGGCTTAAAAGTCAACTGGGAATTGTTTATCTAGTAGATGAGGAGATATAAAAGCAATATTTTGTCTGCTCATTTTCTGCTCCCATTTGCTTTTAGCACACAAAAAAAATACTTTAACACCTAATACAATTAGGTCTTCCTGCAATTTCAAATGTTCGGCTCCTTCATTGCATTGTTTATAGGAAGCAAATCAAATTTGGATAACAGAAAATACACAACTCTTCACAATATAATATTTTCAGGTTTTGAAAGGTAATGGTTCAATGTAATGCTCCATTTAAATCTTCTACTTGCCACCACATCTCAAAACTCTCTTAAGCAGATATCTCTTCGACAGTAATCTCATTTAAAGGCATGCTTTAATGTTTCCCTTAACCAATTTTAACAAAACAAACTTTACTGAGAAAGCCCCAAATAAGCAGCCACTAACAGGTTGTCGCGGAATACCTGATTTATGCCTTGCTGTAGTCACCTAAAATCACTGCTTGAGCTGTCTAATTGTCCAATTTGAGTGAACAGGTGCCTTTGGCTCTCCAATTTACTTCCAGGTGGCAGGAAGAGAAAGGCCTAATTTCCTGTATAACTATGAAAACCCCACGTATGCTCTGTAATAGCAACCTCCGGTTTTTTGGCAGATGTCGTCAGTCCACTTAAGTCTTCAGCTTCATATTGCATGCATAGAATAACTTCCCTCAAATCAAACTCGATCTATGCCTCTATCTGTCATGATGGGCTACGTTCTAGCTGATGATAACCATGATCTCTTCCACGACACGAACCCAGCTATTTTCATGATGATTACTGGAACAACACGTAGCAAAATCCTTAAATCATGCGATTATTCACTTAGGAATTGAAATCGTGCAAAAATTCAGCTCAAAAAATGGTAATTTCTATGCGCGCGATATTCTTGTACCGCCATTGTGTTAATTTTTCATGGTTGCACTACAAGAATAATTTGAATTCAATTTTTGCACAATTTTAAACCTTTTTTCCACTTTGCATGAGGTTTAAGTGATCTTTAAGTGATAACTATGCTCATGATGTGATTTGTGAATCCATTATTCAACATATTGACCTTTAGAACCCTTCAACAACCTAAAGGAACAAAAATAAATAAAAAACCTGAAGGAAAAATTTGAAAATTTCACTAAAAATCTAAAATTTTCCATAGTAAGTAAAAGAATAAACTCAAGCAAATAAGAAAACTAGAATGAAAATGACAATCAAACATAAAATTTGAAGAAACAAGTTCCTGACTTAACATCTGGCTCCAGCTGTAGGGTGAAGTCCTCCCTGTGAGGCTTCAAGAACCTATAGACCAGTGCCTTTTTTCTGCTACCTACTAGTTTGCAAAATTTCCATTGGGCTATGGAGTCTTTATTCAATCCTTCACACACGGATATATACAATGAAAATCAAATCTCTTTCTTTGAGGAACCTTCTTATTTACTGAATCAAATTGTAATCCCATTTCCAATGTAACTGGGAAAGAATTTCATCAACCCACCAAAACTTGTTTCCAACTCCACATATATATGTAATCAAAGATATTGGAAAACATGAATAGTAATGATCTAACAACTTATACTCACTTTCATCAAATGGTGTCTCTGAAATAACACATTTATAACCCGGTATTGACTCTAAATAATATGCTACTGGGTCATAAAAATTTCCATAAGTTACCTCTTCCTATTCTATGAAAAAGACAGGGTGTCCATAAGAATATTTTGTTCCATGAATATCAGGTATTGGATTTTGTTGTTCAACGATAATAGACTGAATGCATTCTTGAATCTGCTGATCAGATTGTGACATATCACACACCTCACAAATTTCTGGGTCTTTCTTTTCAATTTCATCATCATATTTATTAAAAATTAGAGCATCTTCACAATGATTTTGAACAGCAGATTTATCATAACCATGAATATGAGTAACTTCTGAAAAAATGTGAACAGCCTGGCCTTCATTGATTTTAGTATCAAAACCAAAAGGAATAGACTCTAATTCATCATAGAATTCTTGTGTTGGAACCCTAATCTCTTCATCATAGCAAGGAACATTCTGAGAAATTTCGAATGATGATGCTAAAGGTTCATCTTTTCCTTCAATACAAAGCTAATCTTTAACACAACAATGATTTTCAAAAGTTTGTTGAACTAGATATTGATCTTCAAAAGGATTAGCATTCAAACGGTTATTAAGGCTGTTTAAATCATTATGAGAATGTTCCAAACTATCTCTACTGATCTCATCACTTGAATAATCCTCAAACTGACCTAAAACAACAACTTGATTATCATAATGATCATGGCATTCTTTCTTGACACCAGTATCTGAAAATGTTACCTTTTCATCTTCAGCAAATTCTGAAACTTCAACTTCTTCATGAAATGTTTTGAACCCTTGATTGTACTCATTATTTTTTAAATAAAAAATTGTATGATAAACATCAGCCTGCTCACAACAATATTTTAAAAAGAGTTCAGCTGAGAACAGATACTTACAATGTTTCTGAAAACATGTGTGGAATTCTTTGAGTGAGGAGATGCTAGCAATGGGAAGAGAAAAATAACAATCTTGTGCATCTTGTTCAAGTGAATACATGAACATCTTCATGAGCACATATTCATGCTGGATATTTAACTGGACCATACAATGATGAAATCTGATGAGGTGATCTGAAGGATTGTCCTCTTTGCTTTCCCTAAACCGTGGAAGACAATCTCCCCAAACATCCATAGTAGGTACTGAATTTGGAAAACCTAGAATATCAGAAAAATTGAAAGGTGCAAACCTTCAAGCCAAAATAGCTTCCATGGACATCGGCCTCTGCATCTTGAAATAGTGGAGTCACCAATCAATTTGTTAAGACAGATTTTTTTTTTTTTTTTTTTCAGTAAGAGAAAGGAGGGACTGTAGTTTAAATTAATTAGGGATGCATAAAGTTGGGGATGACTGAAACCTTCTAATTCTTTTAGTTGTTTTCAGTATCTATTCTGGGTTTGNCTTTTAGTTGTTTTCAGTATCTATTCTGGGTTTGAAACACCCAACTGCAATGGTGAAGTAGGTCTGTTCCTCGTTCCCACGCCTCTAGTAGCCACTGTGTCAAATTTGGTGAAAAATAGCCTTAAAGATGTGTTCGTTTAAGTTCACCTCTTAAAACCAGTAAAATTGATAAGTATCCCAGGGAAAATATGTCTTCACGTTCGTCCCCAGCAACGGCGCCAAAGATGTTTGTGCCATAAATTGTTTCCAAGGCTATGAAGAAACAAGTCAACACCATCTCAAAAAACTCAATAAAGTAAATTAGGTTTTAGGGTTTCTAGTATGTTTTTTTGGTTGTAAATTTGGTGACCAACAGGGAATACACTCATGAGCTAAACAAGAACTGAATCATAAGCAAGTAAAGACAAAGATGCATAATATAGTGAACAAGTATCAATGAGGATATAATCTTAAAGTTCATTCAGGACTAACAAGCATTAAAAGTAAAGAAACCATGAACCAGCAATGAATATATCAGTGAAGTAGCTAAACAAACTCAAAATGAAGCTAAAACATACACTGAAGGGTGTAAAGTGTCACATATTTCATAATTTGTCATCAAATACATATAAGAGTTATGATACTTAGCTCACAAATAAGTCCAAAAAGACCTCCTGAAGTCCTCCAAAAATCGAACCCTACTTCTATCTTTCTCATCTATCTAAATAGTATTCCTCAACAAAAATCAGTTAGGGTTAAAACCCTAACTGCTTTCAGCTAAATACTCGATGAGATAAAGCTAAATTACAATTTACAAAATATGATATTTTTCAAATCATAGTAAACAACTAACTAATTAAAGTGTTTCTCAAAAATACATAACTCACTAACTGACAAATTCAAAGGTCCTTTACAGCCTCAGCTAGAAAGGCTATTCCATCCAAAGCTTGGGATTTCTTTCTAGCTCTCTTCTGTTCATTTTACATATCAGCTACACTTCTTGTGATTTCTTCATTCTGCTGCTACAAGTCTTTGATAGTCAGCTTCAGCTCTGTGCATTGCACATCGGTGCTTCTTTTTCTCTTCAGAGCCTCCTTAGAAACTGCTATTAGTTCTTGATAATGTTCATTGACTTCCTGTAAATCTTCTCTGAGCCTTTTATTTGCCAAGATGAGGCCATCATTAGTCTCTAATAGGTAATCCATTTGATGTTTGTGTTGTTTAATAGTTCTTTGCATGTTCTCCCTATCTGAATCAATAACCTTGCCTATTCTGGTTTCCTGTAAATCACTGGGCATCCATGGAATACCTAGTTTCCTGAAAATATCTTCATCTTCTTGTAGCAGATCTGCAGAAATATCAGGAATACTAGGGTTTTCTTGAGTGACTGTCTCCTTAGGTATAGCTTCATTTATTTTCAGCCGGTCTTCATCATAAGAAAGTTCAGTTTCTTTTTTCTGTTGTTGTTTCAATAGTTCATTTCTTAATTCAAAAAATATTGCAGATAGCCTTGTATTAGTATGACTTGAATATTCTACTGACTGTAATGAATTTTTTCCTTTTGTAGGATGAAGAACTGAACTTCTTACAACTGCTCCTTTCTTCTTTTTACTGCTCACTTTGTCAATCTTTGATTTTTCATCATCTGAAGAAACCTCATCAAGAACAGTCACCTCTTTAGTATTCAAGCTAGGGTTAAGTATTTTTTTCATACTCAACCTTAAATTATTTCTTGACCTAGTTTTAGGCCTCCAAGCTGGAGCGAATTCTCCCATCCTCTTCAATACTCTTCCGTGGTGTTTGACTGTAGAAAACTCCATGACTTCAACCCTTTTCTTCTTTCTCCTAGGTCTGACTGTCTTGTTTTCTAGAGTGGAAAATTCTTTGCATGAACCAATCTTAGCTTCAGTTTTGGCAATGGATTCATTTTCCTCTAACAGATATCCCTCATCCCTAGATAGGATAGTGATGGGACACCTTTTCTGGGCATTAATGTCTTCTTCCTATACAACAACCTTTTCTGTGACCACAGTTTTATCTTCACTGAAAACTTCTACTAGTGCCATGTGATGCATAGACTGATCTTTCTTTTCTGTAAATAGTGAATATTTACCTTTACTGTCAACTGAAAACTTTTGAGGTTTATTGTCATCCTTCAAGGGCTCTGGTGCTTCTTCCATTTTAATCTCTTTCTTGTCTTCAACTTTGATTTTCTGTCCTATTTTCCTAACTAGGGTTTTCCCCTTATCCACCTATTTTTTTGATTTGATGCTCCTCTTGTTTGATTTGAAAACTAGTCTAGAAAAGGAAGTAATTCCATGTCTTCCCTTCCTTTTGTAGAGTAGTACTAATGATGAGCTTAATAAACCCATGGTGGAAGATGGATTGTGAAGTATGATCTCGATGCCCCTTGACTCTACTAAACATCTTCTACAATCTTTTGAACAGGAAGAAAGGAAGGCTCATTTTGGATACACCAACCATATGTTGTAAAAAACTAAAATGGTATTTGAAGACACAAGCATATCTACCTTCACAAGTGATATAGCTTTGCAAGATTCTAATGGGTTCCACCCACTCACTTCTGAAATTTTGGATCAGTATGCCTTTGCTCCAATCTAGGGTAATATTAGGTGACAGGTACCTCTGGGCATCAAAAGTGAAAGGAAACTTTTTAAACCACATCCCACCTTCATTTTTGATTCCTGTCAATTATTCAATTATCTCCACCGTCAACTTGAACCTCAGTGTATCAAAAACTATCATATCCTGGTTATAGCTTTTGGAAAATTGATAAGAAACCTCAGTGTTGTAACCATCAATATTTTTGAAGAAATCTAGCCACCCATCATTTTGGAAAATCTCTACACAACCTAGGAATTTCTCAATCCAGGTTACATCAGTGGGATCAGCCCTATTTATTTTTCCACTTTTACCCATCTTCTTCAAAGGCTGAACTCTGTGTACTTCTAGGGTTCTGTCAATGACCTGTCAGCTGCTTTTTTCTCCTCAAGCCTCTAACGTTTTGATTGTCAGCTTTTCTCACTGTTCCTTGACTGTTTTCTTTTTGCTTTTAATGTAGGATAGGCTTTACCATAGGCTCAAATGATTTAGGTCACAGAATGTTCCACATTCTTCACTAAAACTGCTGGTGAAACGAGCTATCATCCCAGCTGCTCATTTAGATACTAAACCATCTCCAGAAAATATAACAACAAATGTGCATTGTAGTTCTGTACAAAATTAACCCTTAATTCCTTCTAATGCAACTTATGAGTTGTCTCTATGCAGAACAGGTTTTACACAAATGATTTCAGCTGCCAGCTCCTTATATCAACTTGTGGCTTAAAAATCAACTGGGAATTGTTTATCTAGTAAATGAGGACATATAAAAGCAATCTTTTGTCTGCTCATTTTCTGCTCCCATTTTCTTTTAGCACCAAAAACAATAGACTTTAACACCTAATACAATTAGTTCTTCCTGCAATTTCAAATGTTCAGCTCCCTCGTTGCATTGTTTATAGGAAGCAAATCAAATTTAGATAACAGAAAATACACAACTCTTCACACTGTCATCTTTTCAGGTTTTGAAAGGTAATGGTTCAATGTAATGCTCCGTTTCAATCTTATGCTTGCCAAAGCATCTCAAAACTCTCTTAAACATATATCTCTTCGACATGAATCTCATTTAAAGGCATGCTTTAACGTTTCCCTCAACCAATTTTAACAAAACAGACTTTACTGAGAAAGCCTCAAATTAGCAGCCACTAACAGGTTGTCGCGGAATACCTCATTTATGCCTCGCTGTAGTCACCTAAAATCATTGCTTAAGCTGTCTAATTGTACAATTTGAGTGAACAGGTGCCTTTGGCTCTCTAATTTACTTCCAGGTGGCAGGAAGAGAAAACCCTAATTTCTTGTATAACTGTGAAAACCCCACCTATGCTCTGTAACAGCAACCTCCGGTTTTTTGGAAGATATTTTCGGTCCACTTAAGTTTTCATCTTCGTATTCATGCATGCATAGAATAACTTCCCTCACTTCAAACTCAGTCTATGCCTCTATCTTTCATGATGGGCTGCGTTCTAGCTAATGATAACCATGATCTCTTCCATGACACGAAACCACCTGTTTTCATGATGATTACTGGAACAACACATAGCAAAATCCTTAAATCATGCAATTAGTCACTTAGGAATTGAAATCGTGCGAAAATTTAGCTCAAAAAAGGGTAATTTCTATGCGCGCAATATTCTTGTACCGTCGCTGTGTTAATTTTTCATGGTTGCGCTACAAGAATAATTTGAATTCAATTTTGGCACAATTTTAAACCTTTTTTCCACTTTGCATGAGGTTTAAGTGATGTTTAAGTGATAACTATGCTCATGGTGTGATTTTTGAATCCATTATTCAACATATTGAACTTTAGAACCCTTCAACAACCTAAAGGAACAAAAATAAATAAAAAACCTGAAGGCAAAATTTGAAAATTTCACTAAAAATCTAAAATTTTCCATAGTAAGTAAAAGGATAAACTTAAGCAAATAAGTAAACTAGAATAAAAATGAATATTAAACATAAAATTTGAAGAAGCAAGTTCCTGACTTAACACTCTGTATGAATACTTTATGGATTAAGTTATCAACCATTATTTCCATGGTTGATCCTCATATAAGATCCTAATTGAAGCACATCCATGACTAAGCTCCAATTTTGGTTCACATCCTTAGCTTCAATGAGCTCTACGAGTTATGCTTGTGAGTTTAGTTCATGTGTGAAGGTTTTTCCTCCACCATGTTTATATAACTCCTTGTTCCTTCTATCTAAAATCAATATAAAACCTATGCATTATTTTTATTTGTATTTAAAAAAAAAAACACTTATAGCCGTCGGTTAAGTGACGGCCTGTAAGTAATTTAAAAAAAAAAAAAATTCAATATCGTTGCTTAACCGACAGTTCAGTTTTTATAATTCGTCGGTTAATAGATGGGTTTCTTTGGTGAACCGTTGCTTAACGGATGTTTCAATTTTTATAATTCGTCAGTTAATAGATGGGTTTTTTTGGTGAACCGTCGCTTAACCAATGCTTACGTTTAAAGTTTAATATGAATTAGATTTAGGATAACCGACGATTTACATTTAACCGATAGAAACTTCATTGTCACTTAAACGACAGATTGGAAATATGTCGGATAACCGACGACAATTCACCGACGCTTAAAAAAAATCATAGTGTCGTACATGCGACATGGAAGTGTCGAAAATCCGACAATACGGCTGTCGGATTTTTGGTCAAAATGTAGTAGTGTATGGGTTGGACCCAGGTTTGCAATTACCTGAGAAGTTGTTAGACTTGTCTCAGTTTCAGTCCAAGTTCTCCTACTGTAACTTCCCATGCTCATAGCAGAGTCGAGCCTTGTGTAGTGCAGTATCCAGAGTCTTTGGCATGCCGAATTAAATCCTGTCCCAAAAATTGGGAGGGAGACATCACAGGAACTGCTTTGTATTCACCATCTCTTCTTTGATATATGGTACATAATGCAGCAGATCTTGAAATATGTTTATAAATGCGTCCATAGTCATGGACCCCATGCATAGTTCATGGAACTCTTTTTTTACCTTGCGTTCAAAGAAACTTTCTGACATAAATTTTTATTAGCAAATATTTCGGAAGTTTTCTCAGCTTATTTCACACAACTCATCTTTCTTGGTGTGCTTTAAATCTCCCCACCATCTTGTTTCCTAACCATTTAGGTTGTAGATGGCGATCCTAGCTTGCATCACACTTAAATAGTTATGAACCTAAGAATACTTACTCATTCCCAACAACCATTCTTCAGCCTTTTCTCCTGTATTTAATTCAGCTTCATAGGTCGGCGATCTTATTTTTCAAAATTCCCTGTGAAGACTGTCATCATTTCTTTGCCTCTTTCTCCGTGGAGAAAGTGAGTCATCACTAGCAGGACTGTGGTGATCGCCTTTAGTTGTTCCAAGTGTACCTTCTTTCTCTTCTTCTCTTGGGATTCTGGCCTACTCATGGTGAGGTTGTCTTTTGGATCTGTTGGTTGACTAGGTAGGTTTACCTTGCGAGCTCCCTCCCGTCATGTTACACAATAATGCTTCACTTATAGCTTGGTGTTCCTTTCTTTCATTTGGACTCTCTTCTCTAAAAAAATTTAGTTCAGCTTGAAGACTGCAAATTTTTCACCACATCAGAGTTTAGCTCGACCACCAAGTTCACTTCCCAAATGGGGGTGGTCATTTCTTCTTATCGGCTATTTTCTTCCTCAGTATTCATAAACTAAAGAGTGCTGTAAAAATTTTCCTGTAACACAAAAAATTTTAACAAGAGGAAAAATCTCTGTTAGTAACAAAAATTACTTATCACACATTATTTTCTCTGCATGAATGCCTGGTGTGCCCATAAGTCTCTCAGTATTGACACTAGGCTCTCATACCACTTATAATGTCCCCATAAATTGAAAAAAAAAATTACAGGCTAGTAAAAACTACTCCAAGGGGATCATTGTTACGCATGCGAAATTACATGCCGTACTTAAACTTTCGACCTCTTCAGAAACTGCTCATACTATCTTGTTAACCTCTTATCCATTCAGTTATTATTAGTTCATTTACTTCTTATGTCTTAATTCTATTATTTAAACTATTTGTACATCTTAGTTACTACTGTCGGTAAATTAATGAATTGTATAGTTCGTTTTTTTACTCCTCCACATGGGTACTCTCTTTATTTAAATATAAGTTAACTTAATTTTGTTGATGGGAATAAAGTGGTGGAGTGGTGGGACTTGTTCTCCCATGATGATATGAAAGGTAAGGTATTACTTGGTTACACAAGCTTACTTAGTTCAATCGAACTAAGGCACCCTTCTCTTTTACTTACGCATTTCATTACTTTTCCACGGGATCGGGTGTAAAGTGTGTTTGACAGTCTCGATCGTAGAGGACCCACTGCTAGTTATTATGCTACTTGTCAACTTGGATTTATAACTTGGTAAGTGTCGTTATTGTCAATTTAACTCATACGGCTAAATTTCCTGTACATTGATTATTCTTCATTATGGTTTTAAAATCGCCATTTTAGATGTCATTAATATCTTTTTCGTGCTATGTATAGTTTTACTATACTTTTTAACATCTCTTATGTTCTTTTATTGGCAAGTTATAATGTTGGTTTGAAGGGAAAACCTTTGGATTTTTATAGTCATAGAGGTTATCATGGCATACTTTGTATGCCATGACGCTTAACCCTAAACACATTGTTAGTAAGGTAATTAAAAACCTAAGCTCTAAACCTATGGACAAATGAAATATTGAAATGCTATCCTAAGCAAAATTTGTAACAAGGTAATGTGTGATAGCGCTTGGGTGTCGTTATATCATACGGTATAACCATACCATAGCAGGGTTTAAATATTTTAGAATGGTTTCGTTTCTCTTTCATCGTTTACTCCTAAACTCTCTTGTGTTGGTTTGTGGTTGTAGGTAGCAGGGCCACGTTGGTGGGATGGCTCCACTTCGCTGTAACTCCAATGCATTGCAAACGAGGCAAAGGTAAGCCTACAAATCAATTTTATGCTTTTCATCTTTCATCCCTGTGGGCAGAGCTAAGTTTGAACTAGTTTTTGGTTGGGGTTTTATGCTGTAGCGATTTCGATTTAAGCCTTAGGGCTTATGATTATAGACTTCAGTTTTTTTTTAGAGTTGAGGTGTTATGGCATAAATCAATTTGTAGGCCATTCGTCTCTATGTAATTTCAATTTAAGTTATGTAAATCATTATTTTATTTGGTTTTGGGATTTATAGCCATCAACTGCACAATTGCTTGCAATGGTGCCATAGCCCATTGGCAAGCCAGTGTAAACCTCATTCTCGGCCTTTAATAGCGACTATGTATCACACTTGGGATCTTTGGGTAATAAGATGTATGAATGGTTTTTATAAAAATGGTAATGGTTAACCTTGATACATTATGTATGTGGTTTCCTTCTGCGTTTTATTTAGCTCTATATTTAAATGGGGATTGGGGTTTTAAAGTAGAGGCATTCGCCTATCCGAAAACACTGTGTGTAAAGCCATTGATTAGCTTGGATAATGTAATTAATTGGACAGCGTGAGTAAGGCCATGAGGTAAATGGCATGAGCCTCTCCCATAGTGCTCCGATATCTTGTATTTTATTGTTTATGGTATTCGGCTATTATGTAAAATGGTTTATGCAAAACCATTGGCTTGGAAGCCACAATAATGAACACTTACAGTAGGTTTATAAATTGATGGACTGTGTATTAAAAAGGCTATTTGGTCGGAGTCGTGTTTTAGCTAGGGTCTTATGACCTCACTGCTAGCATATGTATTGTTAATTATGGCATAGATGTGTTTGTGAAATTACAGCTCGTAGGCTTAGTGTAAATCGTGGCCTGCGTAGCGATACAAATAATAGATTAATATAAGGATTGATTCCTGTTCAATTCATTACGATATGGTTTCTATGGTTTTTCCTTGGGTCTTCACATCCCATGGGAATTGATGTCATGACCTCTATTGGCAACATGGTTCTAAAGTAATGTAATGAATGTATTTTAAATAAAAATAATCTTGGCTTGCATTCCCACAGGATTCGATTCCTGTTATTAGTTGCAATATACAGATTTATGATATGATTTTTATGTTGTTTTACTATGATATGATTTACCGTATAATATATATTATTTAATTTGGCTATGGTAATGTTTATTGAGCTATGTAATTTTGTTTATGATTATGATCAATGAATAGTAAAGGAGCACATGGATGGTCACAATGCCTCCTCTAATTCTTTATAATGTTGTTTCATTTATGTGGAGTATTTTTAATGTAAATTTGTAATATGGATACAAACCTTGAAAGGTATTCGATGGGTTATTTAATGGTCTTATTTATATGTATATATAATTATCCTTTAAAATCATTCTTTTTGTAAATAATACCCTAAGGTATCTATATAGTATATTTATTTCTTTAAACTTACTCCTATGATTAAATCTACCATAATCTGAAACATGTCTCTAGTGACAAATGTAATATGTGAGTAGAGATATAAATAATGCATGAACATTAAATATAAGGTCCATACTTACCTAGTTTACAATACTAAGTTCTGAGTATTAAATGAATACATAAATCAAACTTTAGAGATAGAAACCTCGCTATATATAGCCTATGAAAATATTTACCATCCTAGGAAGTATTGAAGAGAATAAAAATCCTAGCAAAATCTAGACAGAACATCAATTACCTAGGGTTAGTAAATTTCTTGGAAACATTCAACTAACATATTCAATATATAGTATGGAAAATAGCATTGACATTCTAGTGTTAGATTTTAAGAAATGAAACCCTAGGAGATATGGACATAATCAATCAATTCTGGGGTTAATCATATATATAAAATCTTTTACATAAAGCAACGAGCATTTACCCTAGAAATGAACTTTGACATACTAAGAACTCATACGTGTAATTTATCTTCCTCAAGCTCATTTAATGGCTGAACCCACACACTTTTTAAATAACCAACATTATCAATTTAAGGCATATTTCACCTGTGATTATTATGACCAAATCACTTGGAAACTACCACATTGCTCCCAACCATGACCTGGAACCGTTCCTGGTTCTAATCCGGACCCCCCTGAGCTCGACTCCAACATGCAAGTAGCTTAGAGCTCGTAAGGTAGGGTGTCTTAACTCGTATTTAGTTCTCAATTAGTCCTCTTTTCCTTGCATGAGAAACTTCTCCAAGAAAACACTTAAGAGCAAAAACAAGTAGAATGATAATTCTCCAAGATAAAAATTAGAACCCCCAAGCCTCTGCTTGGCTTTAGTCTTTATAGAGACACTTTTCAGTCAAAGGGGGAGTTAAATCAAGAAATCATTGATTTCTTGATTTAACCCTTTTTAATTTACTGGGATAATTTTCAATTCTTAACCTAGGAACTGTTAGCTAGTTCCTAGTTAGTCTTTCATAGATATTTCACTATTTTTGAATCCTTTAATAATAAATAATAATTGGTGGATCTTCTCTTCTTTCTTTATTGAATTATATAATTAATCATAATTAATTCTTTATACATACTATGTATAAAATACATCGTATTAAAATACTTGTTAACATTTGTCTTTGGGCATCTTGTATCATGATCCCTAGACTTAATGACACTTCTTTATGAAGGTCAAGTAGATAGATGGATTAGGTCTACTAGGCTAGGCAACTCTAAACATCCTTGCATGTTGGATTTCTCTGGTATAACGTGGTATTTGTTCAGTACTTTGATGATAATATAGAAATTCAAAATTTCATTTAAGCACTTATAAATAAGTATGATGATGATCAATATTTTTCTCGAGTGTTTTTCGCTCGAAAGTTATTAAATTCTTTTCGGTAACCCCTAGCACTTACGTGAGTTTATACTCAACGACTACAGCAGGGAGTTAAAAACATAGTGCAATTCCAAAGCTTTCGCTCAACAGTAAATGCTAGGATGTACTTGTACGATACACCTACGGATACAATGGCCAAGGATTCGATGCTCCAAAGCTTATGCTCAACATCAACATAGAATGCTCCACAGCTTATGCCCAACATTTCCAATTATCTTTTCATGTGTTTTAGAGCTTTATGCTCAACACAAATGTAAGTACTCATGTGCTCTAGAGCCTCTCGCTCAACACAAAAACATCTCATCAATCATGTGCTTCAGGGTCCATGCACAACACAAAACATTTCATCAATCATGTGCTTCATGGTCCACGCCCAACACAACCAGCATATATATATGCATATGTATCACCAACAATTGGCTTACGCCCAATATACAAAACAAATCATCATGGTCATATGCAGTGGGGTCTTTGACCCAATATAAAATAAAACATCAATATAATCATCATGATTAATAGGCTCGTGCCTATAAATGGTTGGTCCAAAATTTTGGGATATTACACCCGTATTCTCAATAATCTCGAAGGGACCTTCATACCTCCATAGCAAGTTGTAACACATAATTTCTTTCTAGTGGTTTGAACGACCCCTTGTTGAGCTTGAGTAAGACCTTGTCGCCTTCCTTGAGCTCCACATCTCTTCTATCTTAATCTTCCTAATGCTTCATCGTATATGCTTCCATATTAATTTGGATCCATGTCCTCTATAATCGGTGTTACCACTCTTTTACGAAGTCATGTGTAGATGGGTTGCTCCCATAGAAGCCTTCAATCATAGTTTGTGGCGTCACTAGATATTTCCCAGTGGCTAACTTAAATGGATTTATACCTTTTGACTGAAATCTTCAAGTTATAATAAAACTATATGGAGTCTACAATTTTGGCCAAATTGTTTTTATTTTCCCACACATAGTGTCACAAGTAGTTCTCCAATAAATAATTGATCAAGTATGTCTTCTTATCGATTTTTGGGAGGTGACTTATGCTTATTAATATCTTAGTTCCCACATTCTTGAATAAGTTATTCCAAAATCACTTTAACCTTGTGTATTGATTCAAAATGATGTACAATAAAAACCTCCATAGCTTCACTATATGCTTGAAGAACAATCATGCAACATCTTCTACAAAGCAAGGCACCTTAGTGCAAACAAAAGGTTGGATACTTGGATAACTTGTTCACCACAAAAAAGATCTTGTTGTAGCCTTGAGTCATCAACAATTGTGTCATGAAGTCCATTTATATGCGTACCCATGGCCTCTTCAGCATGAAAAAGGATTGAAGTGGTAACTCATTATCTTTGTGTAAATATTGCATTGTTAGGTAATCACACAAGTATGCACATTCTCTTTGACATCCCTCTTCATGCCCTCCCAATACTAAACCCTCTCCAACGATGCAAGTTTGCGTTGAATGCCTAGGTTCCCTATCCAAATTTATTCATGAACTCTTTTAACAACTCCTTGGAAGGTTGTTACAATCAACAAATAAAGTCTTCTACTGAAGTACAACAATCCATCATTATCCCAAAATTTCCTAGTCTTTCTTTCCCTTTCCTACTTCATGATGCCCCATAAACCTAATTGACCTATAACCCTTCCTTGACATCGAAAAGGATTCACCCTCCTCTACTACTATAACACGATAAGCCTTATGATTTATTTTGTAAAAAACCTTATTCAACCTACTAAGCTGATACTCTATCATCATATCAAACTTTGCCAATAAATCCTACCAACAAACCTCCTTCAATGACAACTTCAGTTACATCACAAAGTAGATCGTTGCATGTTGTTTGTCTTCAACATAAATGGTTTGGTGACTAGCTAATGTTTCCATGACTATAAACAATGCACTATGCCACGCATCTTCTTTTCATAAACAAAGTACCTTTATTCCCTATCTTAGAGTTTCCAACTCTCATAATAAACCAAATGCCATTCTTCCATTAAAACTCCACTAATGTCCATAAAAACACCATACTACACTTCAAACTTCTCAAAATTGGGTGACTTAACCATAAGTGTAGATGAGAGCTTGTATTTCAGTTCATAGAATTCTACTTGACGTTTCCTCAACCAACCACATTGTTGGCTTTTTCGTTAACAAGTCGCTAAGCGATGCCAAAACCTTGGAGTAACCTTCTACCAAAGTTTTTATATTAAATACCGTTATACATAATGAAGCTCTTTATTTTGTTTACAGCTCTATAAAAACAACTCCAACCCCAAACTATATATAATCTAACATTCTGGTTGTATTTGATTTTTTTCAATATAAAAAAATATTTTTAATTGTTATATATATATAATTGGGATATGTTGATCCGCACGCTTCCGAAGACTAATCGATATCAACCAGAAGGATACCGTCGGTCCACATACTTCCGCCATGAAGACGAATCGATATCAACCAGACGGATATAAACTGTATATATATACATACAAGACGCCAATCAACCACGCTGGGTAAAATCTGGTCAGTTTGGAGAGCTAGGATGGCGAAACTTCTCAGTCAGGGCTTATAGAGAGGGTTATACGAATCTTATTCTTCTGTCCATCATTTACTCTCATATTTTGAAAAATGTGATATATATATATATATATGGGGATATGGGATACTCATTTTTTGGAAAATCTAGATCCCGATACACTGTTTGAGGTAATAGAGGCTGCCAAAAACTTAGGTACATAAAATCTATAGATATTGCAGGATGAGACGGAACAACGATAAAGAGGTTCGTCACAATTTCAAAATTAATCCTGATCATTCGTGCAGGTAATTTCTTGTAAACTCTATTCTCCGTTGATTTCGGGAATTACAACAGACCAGTTACAACGGAGAATTGGGGAAGTTGGAGAACCACAACCATGGCAAGTACTATTGGAATCAGTGGAAGGAAAGCAGAACGATTATTAGATGAAGTTGAGGAGATTATAGAAGGGTTTGGAAACCATGAACCTTGTAACTAACGAGAATTGAGAGTTTCCAAGAAATTCCCTTTAATCTAATAATCTACTCCACTTCATCAAATAATATTTTGTGTTTTTCTTCCTTCTGATTCCAATAGCTCTTGCCATGGTTGTGGTTCTCGAAGTTCCCCAATTTTCGGTTGTAACTAGACCTTAAGATTCTTGGAAACTCTCTACTCTCTATTCTTGGAAATATCAATCCTGATCATTCCCCAATTCTATGTTGTAATTTGGAAACTCTGTTTGAGTAATAGAGGCTGCCAACTTCTTGGATGTCATGAATCTTTGGTACTTAAATCTATAATTATTGCACGCAGGATGAGAGAGGGAATTATGATAAAGAGATTCGTCACAGTTTGAACTTTAATCCTGATGATTCGTGCAGGGAATTTCGATGAGGCAGAGAGTGGGTGCACTCGCTGTTGCTGTTGCGTGAATCTTTGTGTTGGTTAAAAGAGTCATGCAACAGCGACTAAGCCTACTCTGTAAATCATCGAAATGTCACAAATTATGAGGATTAATGTTGAAAGAGTGACGAATCTCTGTATCATAATTTTCGCAATAAATCTACATGCAGCTGGTAAGTCCCGAAAACTCTTGATACCCTCTGTGACTTAAAACAGAGTTTCGCGATCCAGAGTTTCCAGAAACTCCCTATCTCATATCACATGATCCATAGCTTCACCTTCAGATTCAGACTCTGCAGCAGGTATTATATTCTGGTGAGATTGGATGGACGCTCTAG